>PVKP010018136.1:0-44783 GCA_004027715.1 Plecturocebus donacophilus
GAGCACGGCTATGCGCTGCAGTGATGGAGGACCCAGTGACAGTGACAGGGCAAGTTTGGATGCGTAGATGGTGACCATCGTCAAGCACGTGGTACTGTTAGTGTTTCTGGAAAAAGCAGAGAAGCAGATCTCTATTTAGGTGTCTCTCGTTAAGGAAGTAGCAGACTTCAGAAGACAGGAAGGATGAGAGATTTGCAAATAGATGTAACAAGAACCTAGGACTGCCTGATAAGCTGCAAATGTTTTTGTGGTATTTGAAATTATAAGAGCAGGTTGTATTCTGATACAAAAAGACAAAAGAAGCCCAACTTGGCAAATCATGGTTAATGGGAGGAGTTTATCACTGAAACAGTGGTTGAGAGAGAAAACATGTTTAGGAGAGGGATCCATAAACTGATAGAAGGAAACAGCGTTGACAGTATAGCAGGAAAGTACATAACCACAAAGCATAATCAGAAATTAGTTCTCTTCCTAGTCCAGGGAAAATGTGAGCTCTTTGTGTATAGTGGGAGTTTAAGTGTGTTTTTCTGTACTGTATTCAATTTTAATAGGTCCTCAATTTAAAGAGATTTGATATAATTGGAAAATAAGCCATCAAGAGGAATCTGATGGTGATGTAGGCTTTATGTTTTTATGCTTAGGTCAAAGTAAATGTTAGAGTAATTTTTTAAATTGGCTACAATGGAAAATTTCCCGAATTTTCAGCTCCAGTCCCTGATTACTGAAGGCCCTGAGTGAAAGAATAGGGTTAATAGATTGTATGAAGTAGGATGAGAGAGGGACATATTTCATTACGTGTGAACCCGGGGTGGGGGCGGTGGTGGTGGTCAACATCAGCAATTTTGGATGCTTACAGATTTCAGGCTCTCAACCTTTAGTGTACATCAGAATCACTCAGAGGCCCTGTTAAGACACAGAGGGCTGGTTCAGGCCTCTGGGAATTATTCTTTCTAACATGGCCCCAGTCAGTGTAACATTGTTTGCCTAGGTACTACAGATAGAGAAACCACCACAAGTAAAGGTTTAGATGAGATCAGGTGATTGATTGACTCATGTATTGAAGGTGAACAAGGTACCCTAAGATTTCAAATGCGTGAGGCCTTGCTTCTCTGGGTTACCATATTATTTTGAATCTATTCTTTGTATGAGGTATACCACTAAGATCAGGAACAACTGGGAACAACCTACTTGGGGATAGCAGAGGACAAACCAGGAACAGATAAACATTGTGAAGAAGAGGCTTGATGCTGAGGCTGAGCTGTTCTTTCTAGAAAAGAAAGGCACACTGGTTGGTTAGCAGTGGTAAGGCCAACTGTGCATTTTGAAACTGGGAAGCATGGGCAATGTGGATAGGCCACAGTCACCTGGAGGGGAGTGCTCAGGAGAGCAGGGCAAGGTTAGTAGGGTAGTGATGGTGGGTGGTGTAGGCAAAAACAAACCCTGTGTTTGGAATTCATGTAGCACAGTTAGACGTACTCCTTTACTTTTTCTCAAGTTAGAAAAGCAAAATGAAAGTACAAATAAGCTAACTTTAAAGCAAAAATAGGTATTTGCGAATGACTTGAAAAGCAATAGTGTATACTAACAGATTGATAGTTATGGTTAATCACTTTGTATCACCTCACATACATTTAGATTCCTAAAGCCATGGGGCCTTGCCATCAAAGGTGGTCTTTGAAATCCACACATCTGATCATGCTCTGAATGAACCATTTGAAGTGAAAAAGTGAAGTGTTACTTCTCATTGAGAAGAGACTCAATTAAAAAATTTAAAGTGACAGTTTTTAATGTTGTTTGTTTCTTGAATGTTTCTCCTTATAAGAAGAGCATAAGGAGAATGGATCTAACACTCATTCATTCTTTATTACCTATAGATGTCATCTCATAATGAGGAAACTCAAGGATTATTGGATTTTATGGACAGTCACCCTTTGATTACTCGATACACTTAATTCTACACATGATTAAAGTGCAGAGGATCATTCTCCTTTATCCCTGTTGACTAGTACAGAGCCAGGGGGGTGGACAAGATGGTTAGCTGGCTGTGGCAAGGGAGCCTCAGGCTGGGCACTGGATACCTGTGTCTCACTCTTCCTTTGCCACTTGCAGGCTCTGTGGCCTTGGGCAAGTTACTTGACCCCTCTGAGATTTAGTTGCCTTTTCTGTTAATGGGGATGATAAGCACACCTATCTCCTGAGGTGGTTGGGAAGATTAGATAAGATAGTACACGGAATATACTTAGACCAGTAGAGCTCTGTTGGACTGATGGGCTTATTGATACAGAGGTGTCAGAGTGACATGGGGTCTAATGTGGACAAACCAGTGGACACAGATCTTGAATTGGCTCTGTAGTTGGATTCATTAATGAGCATTCCTGAGTAGCAGGCATGTCCTGTTACCTAGGATGCTAGAGCTGTTTGCGTTTCTTCCTGTCATAAGGGAAAATGGAGGACTGATAGAAATGAAGCTTTTAATGAAAGCATATTGCAGTTCCAAGTGCCTTTCCAGCACCACTGTTAGCAGATAAGGCAACCACACACTTTTGTACTCATTTTCCACTGAGTACAGAGGAAAACGAGAGAAGTAAAGACGAAGTTGAACCCTTTAAAAGCTAAAATCTGGGGCTTTATGAAAAATCTATATTAAATAACTTGGTAACAGCTACAGCACAAGGTATCAGAATTTAAAATAAAGAATACATAAATTGTGCTGTGAAGTATCAGCATAAGGAAGAAATGGATTTAAGGATAGTCCAATTGTTATCTTTGGGAGATTTTTTATTAGAACATGAAGTTACTACACTTTCTTTCTTGATCTACAAGAATCCTTGAACTATTTTTCTTCTGGGTTGCTATTCTAAAAGCCTATATGCTTTGATTAGAAAAATGGTGAAACTTCTATGAATTTCATTTTGAAACTATACTGAGTGTTAGCAGGGTTGACCAAGTCTGTGTCCTTTAACATTGTGACTTACTAGCTGTGTTATCTCAGGCAACGTCCTCATTCATGGAATGGGAACAGTAATATTATAGTAAGGTTGTTGTGATGATTAGGTGATTTAATACGTATAGAGAACAGAGTCTGGTACATGATCATTGCTGTGTAAGTGTCAGCTATTGATATTACCTAGATAATTTGTACTTTTCAAAAGGTGACTGACATTAACCATCCCCGTGAGCCATCCTGGCCTCCAATAAATCTGGACACTAAAAAATTTGAAATTCAGTGATAATTTTCCATTTTCTTGATCATAATTAATAATAAAGCATTTCTCTGTTTTATTACCTGATCTCACTGTGGATTTTGAAGTTAAACCAACTTTGTTTTAAATGGAAAGAAGTTGAAATTTTCCTTTTCCTCACCTTGTTAAATGGGACATGAAATTTGTCAAAAAATCCACTTTCATTTAAGACCTCAGTTTTTCCTAATTATATTTTCTTTTTGAACTACTATAATTTTGTAATGATTTTGATTAAGTTTATATAAAGTCAAATTTAGCTCTTTTATCTTTTCAATTTGATTCCTAACACCTCATCTCTTCGTCTCCCAAAATCCTTATAAAAACAAAAAAGCCGTACCTACAACCCTTCTGTAAAGAGAAAGCCGCTAATCTCAAATTCTTAACTAGATTATGCAGTTTGCACACATTTTGGCTTGTCTTGAAGTTTGTATTTCACCTGTCTCAGAAGCAGACAGACCCAGCTTTCATTAGTTCTTAGAATAATACCTGCTGTCATGGATTAAGCATTTGGCAGGTCTTTCTTTCCCTGTGTACACATACCAAATGTTGGAAGTTAGAGGAAATTAAAACACTTGATTTAAAAAAAAAAAAAAGCAACCACGGCTTAAAGCTTTTGATTTTCAGTGTGACAGTGAAGTCTTGGTTATGATTGGCTGTGACTTTGTATAGTTAACTGTATTTTACATGGAATGCATCAAAATCATTTAATATTTTTGTCAAAGCTTTTTATGTTTATTTCTAATAATAAATGACATTTCTATATATTTTGGGCTGTTGGAATATGTGACTTCCCTAGAATCCAGCAACCCAGAGAAGATAGCCTAAATAACACTATTGTTATTCTTTTCATTGTCAAAGTTAAATCACTGTTTTTAAAATATAGACATTCTTTTCTATTTAATAAAACAGAATTTACATCTGAGAAATCTCTATTTCAGAAGTAACTTTGATAGTAAACACAAGTTTTGCTGTGTATAAGTATATATGTGAAATACATACTTTTTTTTAAAATTAAGTTTATAGAGCAGTTCAGCTTCACAATTAAGTAACAACCTGAAAAATTGGAGATCATGAAGTAGAACAAATTCTAAGCTTAATATTAGTGTTTTCTCTACTTCTAAATTAAGAAGTGGATATGTGTAGCCAAATCTCAATTTAATGCTTCCTAGGGTTAAATGTTGGCCTCCTAAAATGTCAACCAAGTTTACAAAGTTTTTTTCTTAAAATATTTTCGTGTTTACCAACTTTTCTTGGATTTTGTTCTTTTGGAAAATAATGTTGATGAGTGTTTTTCTCCCAAAGCAGCTAACCTAGAGAATTAATTGTGGGTATGTCGTATCCTTTGCAGAAGTCAATTTCTCATGCATGCCATTTAAAATGATATTTCTTTCTGTTTGAAAGAAACTCTTATATTCTTATAATTTACCCTTGTATTTTGAATACTTGAGTTATACTAAGGATTAATTTTGGTTTGAAATAGACAGAAAGGATTGAGTTAAAATGTAGAAGTATATTCAGCTGCAAATGAACTCTCAACATAAGAAGGAACACTTCTAAAATAAGTCAAGGATTAAAACTGCCACCAGTAGGACTGGAACTTGGGCAGCTTAGTGACATAAGCTGGTGTTAGCATTGGCAGCACAAAGAAGCAATCTTGACATGAGAAGGAAGTGGGACCAGATCTGGAACAATTTCTCTTATGTGTCAGACACAAATAGTCTTTTCTTCAATATCAGGCAAGTATGCATTACATTCCTGTTCTAGCAACTTCCCCCCTACCCCCCACCTATGGTTAAGTCACGATAAAAAATTTTTTAAAATCCTCACTTCTTTTGTGTTTTCTTTAGGTTTTAAATTGAGTAGTACATAAATGTTGTCTTTTACTCATGCTCTTTAACTTTCTGACTTTCTACTTAGCTGCATAATAACATCTGCTGTCTGATTATATCTGTAGCTCCAGAAATATAAGCAGTAGATGCAAAATGCAAGCTCTGAGGACACTGGGAAGATGTGATGGCCTTTTGCTCTGTATTAAACAAGCCACAAACGCTGTTTTACCGATACGGCCTCACATGGTCTGTCTTCAGTTTCACATGGAAGAGATATTTTTGTCAGCAGTTAGACTGTAAGTGTGTATGTTTGGAAAAGGAGACATTTGAGTATCTACAAGTAAGCATGAATTCACATAATTACCTGATTATGTTTGTTGAAATTGGCGGTAAAATCACTGGGGAAAGACAGAGAAGTAGGATGTTGGTAGCTGGTGGGCGGTGGTTGGGGAGAAAGTAAGCAGTAGGACTATTTCTAATAATTTAAAATAATGCTTACAAATAATTTTTTTTTCAGGAAGCTAATCATTAGCCAAAGAAGTCATTTATTAGACCTCATTGCACATTTATCTTTCCACACTGTAAAAACTCAGGTCCATGGGATTGTACGGCGGTCCAGTTCATTTAATACGGGTCGAATTGAGCATCTGTACAAGAATCCCCAGGCTCACATTGAAGGAAGTAAGTCATTTTCTTGTTCTAGAATCTTTTTCTATAAGGTGTTTTCAGATGTTCCTATGTTCAGATAAGGTGTTTTCAAGTGTCATTTTTGCCAAAGCCCAATAAGTCACAATTATTTACCCATGAATTGCTACACTGAATGTGATTTGTGTGTTTTGAAAACTCCCTGCTCACTGCCCTAGGCCATAGTGTCATCATGGTTTGGCTGTTAGAAGGCTATGGAGTAGGTGGCTTGGAGAGACCACGGAAGGGCATGCCTTAGATCACCCCTCTGCAGGTGTCCCTATCCCCTCAAGTAAGAGCAGTTCCATACTGACAGTGCACCAACCTGCTTTTTATATTTGGTCTAATTTAATCAATTAAAACAATCTTTGTACCTTTAATTATTTTAAAAAATTAATTTGTGAAGGGAGGCCCAAAATAAATGGCAATCAAAACTGTTTTAAATTACTGATTATTGTCAGTATTTTCAGTTGTTTTGTTTTTTTTTGGTAATTTGTCTGTATGTAGCGATACAGTTTATATAGCCCAGGCAGAGCGTTTTCCCGTTTGAGCCTGAGGTGGGTAAGGAGATCCAGAGACCATTTTATAGTTAAGGAAATGGAGACAGAGGGGTTATGAGTTTTCCAAGGTTGCACATTATGAAGAAGGCAGAGCTGGCACCAGGACACAGGGATTTTAACTCCAAGTTCAGCCTGCATCACGTGGCCAGTTTTTCTAGCCAGTAAGGACAATACAGTTGTGTTGTAAACCATATGTGGTTTTGTATTCACCCCTCAACCCCTGAATATTTGAAGGTTTGGGTTACTCGTATAGATAGTGATAGCATCAGGAAGATGATGCAGTTTTTTTACAGAAAAGGCTTTAAGTCATTAAGTACATTGCCTTTGAAAATCATTATTTTTGTACAAAGTTCAGAATGGTCCTG
Source organism: Plecturocebus donacophilus (assembly GCA_004027715.1). NCBI lineage: Eukaryota > Metazoa > Chordata > Mammalia > Primates > Pitheciidae > Plecturocebus > Plecturocebus donacophilus. The sequence continues at coordinate 6,681 of PVKP010018136.1, forward strand.
CCATTGGATCTAGATATAGATCAATATTATGTAAAAATAATGAAAAGATCAAGTTAGTAAATTACCCATCCACATGTGTCACATTCTTATACTAATGAAGTCAATATAAGGATCTGTTTAGATTTAGGAGTTCAAATAGGCTTTGTCCTTTAATCAGTGATGTCCCTACATCAGGCATTCATGCTGGGTTTAAGGATTGATATTTATAAGGTATTAAAAATTGCTAGATAAAAATATCTAAAGAAAACAGAGCTGTCTTTATCATCATCAGTGTTATAGATTTGTTTAGATGATATACATGTTATTACAAGGTTTTCTTTTTCTGAATCTCATTCTTATAGAACACATCTTACAACTGCCTGGAGCCCTAAGATATATTATTGTATAACATGTTCATGATACTATGCTTTAAAAGAAAGTTTGTCTGAGTTTACCACCAAAATCTTTTGCAGACATAGGTAATATATAGTTATTTTTCTATTATTTAGGTAATTAAATAGTACAGTTCTATTCTTCTACTCCAGAACCATCAGCACAACACTTCAATTTTGACCCCTGTTTTCAGACTTTCAAAATATGCATTTCAGTTTTGATATTTTAAAAAGTTGAGCTTTTGTTGTTTTTCTCTATCTAATGGTATGTTTTTGTATCCTAAAGACATGAAGTTACACTATGGTGATCTCACTGACAGTACCTGCCTTGTGAAGATTATTAATGAAGTAAAGCCCACGGAGATCTACAACCTCGGAGCCCAGAGCCACGTCAAAGTAAGCATTTTCATAATGATTTCTCTGGCTGTGTTCTTATGGCGTTCTGTATTTTACTTGTGTCTGTTGCTTCTCAGTGCAGTAGTATAACCACTGGTTGTCTTCAAGTTGAATGATCAATGTTAGTTTGAGTATTAATACTAATTGAAGTACTTATAGATTTTTAAAAAGTCTCTTGTCTGTTACTGAACAATATAATAAAATCTTACCACTAATACTGAAATAGCATGATTTGTTAATTTTGGGTTGTTCCTTATAGCCACGAACCCCATGGATGTGTTTTTTGCCATTTCAAATAACAGATTGTGAATTAAATGTTTTGTTAAAATATTCTAAGATGTAACTAAGTGCAACCTTTGTTTTAATATTAATTTTTAGTAGTGGCTAAATTACTAGCTGAGGGAATATTTTTGAGTCCCAATAATATGTTAAAATTAGCTGAATTAACTTTTTTATTGTGAATAGTAAAAATCATTGGAAGAAAGCTTTTTAGTCTCTCTCCTCCTCAATGTGGTATAGCTAATGTGGATTTTCCCCTCTATTCTCATTTCTGGAAGGAATTATGGTAAACATCATAGGCCCATCCTTAGGGTTCTAGTGTTCTGCTTAATTTAAGTTTTTGTTGCTGTGGCCTCCTGCTCACATGAATGAGTGAAATCTGAAGTCACGAATGATACAAGTTCTATTTAGATACCTACTCAGTCAGGATGGTTAGTGGACGTTAAAAATAAAAGCAAGTAACTGTTAAGTTGTAAGGAGTCTTATTTCAGAATGTTTTTTTTTAGATGATTTGCTTTTTTTTCTGTATCCCCAAGTTTGCATATAATGGAAGCTAAATACATATTCTATGTACCTTTGCTTGTTTAAGGAAGAAATAATGAAGTAGATAAAATGAAACCAGGTGGAGAACATAGTGAGAGAAACATAGCAATAAACTAAATCTTACAACTTAGTGTCAGTCTTCATTATATATATCTCTTTAAAACGTTAACCTCAAAGGATGACTACATATTGATGAATAAAGACCTGTCTGTGATGTCTATGAAAAAACTTTCTTTTTTCTTAATCTGTGATGATTCTGTTCTATGTCCGGACTTTCACCAAAGTCTGTGAAAGGTACCAAGGTGTTTAAGTTAGAGCAGAGCTATTTTTCTATATGATTCTCCATGTGTTTTTTCATTTTGAAAAGTCTTTTATGCATACTATAGTTAAGAAATTGCATCCCTTCTTTCCTATAGAGAAGTGGTGACTCTTTACCATTCCAGGAATGAAGACTTTATTTTTCCCTAATAGAGGCAGTCAGTCTATCTTCCACATTATAATTCATCTGGCTGCTTCTTGACCTTCCTGACCAGCCATGAGAGTATCTTCCAGACAAAACAGAATGTTTTGGAATGAACCTTCTATTATTCAGTTTCCTTTAGATTAAGAAGTTTCCTTTGTAATTGCAGATAGTTTATCACTTTTAGGAGCTATAAATTGTAATGGAAAATGCAGAAAATTTTTATGAAGGTTTATTTATAGAAGGCCTTCCCCTTGCCATTTTAATATTAAATGGACTGATTCTTTCCTCTCTCCAAAACATATTTATAATTCGGAAATATGATATAGTTGGTTTTCTTAGTTGTAGTGAGCAGGATAGTGTTTTGTTATCATTCTGGTATAGTTGTACTATAAATAACAGAAAGCATAGAAGATGGAGTTGATCCCCTCTACGTTGCTACTCATGTGAAGTTTATCTGTTTTTATTGTACTTTGGCTGCTTTTCTTAAAGGTTGGTTAATGGACAGAAATAGTACTTTTAAGTGAGAATTTTGGTTTGTAAGGTCATTTAATCTTCCAACAAATATTTATTGAGTACATACCTCATGCAGGTATCATGCCTGGTACAGTGGAGGACAAAAAGATGTGTCAGATACACTTCCGCTGTGGGAGTTTCAACTTTAGTAGGGGTGATTTGCACAAATGTCTGATTCTTTAGAGGAGACTGAGAGAACTTTCATCTGAGGGTATTATGGATAGTGCAAGGTGAAACTGACACTGGCTCTAGTGTTGAGGTATAGAGAGGACAGGTACAGACGTGGTGGGAAACTAATAATTGAAATGGAGGTAATAATGTAAAGCAAGGAGAAGTGAAAAAACTTGGGACATGTTTGCAGCATCATGAGCATTCTAGATAAGCTGAGCAGAACCAATATGAGGAGAAATGTGAGATAAGGCCAGGTAGGAAACTGTGCTGTGCCTGGGCAGTCTCCCTATGTTTTGAACAATAGGTGAGATATATTCAGTGATGACTTTTAGAGGTAAGAGTCTAGAGGTAGGGCTTAAGAAGAGCTAGGAAGTTGCTGGATGAGGATGGTGTCACTAGGAATAGGGGTGGGAGTGAGGAATGAAACAGGATGCCAGGTGGGACTCTGTGCACTGATGTGGTCACTAGAGAAGAGGGAAGCCCAGGGCTCCAGTGCCCAGGGGACCAGAAGGTCAGTGGTGCCAGTACTAGAAACCGACATTCAAGGAGGAACTGTGGGAATGGGGTTGGAGAAAGAAGCTCCCTTTTGGAAACATTTTACTGGCATTACTTGAAGGACATTCAAGGGAAGCAGGTTATAAGGTAGCTTAAACTATGCTATGAGTTTTGAGAGAGATCTAGGGTACAGAGGTATATATTCAATTCTCGAAGTCTTAAAGACGCCATGTAGTAACTGGAGAAAGGTAGGTAGAGGACTGAGGATTGAATCTTGGAAACATGCCTATAGTGAGAGGGTGGGAAGAGGATGAGTAGGGCTGATGACAGGAGTGGAGGAGGCAGAGGGTGGGATTGTGCCATGCCAGTCAAGAAATTAGGTCAGTGCAAGCAAGAGGGTATAAGGCTATGACCATAAGGACCAGGAAAAGTCATTCGCCTTGCCAGTTAGGCCAGTGAGGATTTGTGACTTTTGAAAGGAACATTTTAGGGACCTGATAGAAGAACTTAGCCAGAGTGCAGAGGGTTTAGAAGTTGCGAGGTTATAAGGGAAATGCAAATTGAATGCCTTTTTTTTCCAGAAATTTTTATGTAGAGGGACAAGAGAGAATATGATAGATACAGCTTGTAGCATCATATCTGGGTTGCTAGGCCTCTCTTCAGAATCCCTGATTCTTTAGGTTGAGGGTGGAGTCTTAGAACTTGCATTTTTAGGATGTGTCCAGATGATGCTGTCCCTCTGGTCTGGGAACCATACTTTGAGAACCCTTGTTCTAGTGATTCAGGTTTATCCATATAGAACATGTACCTTAAATGCATTCTTCTTAGACCTTCTCCTTTAATGTGTCGATTTTTGAGTTTGATATAAAATAATCCTATTACTTACCAGTTAATGACTCAGTGAGCTTTTAAACCCCAAAACTACATCTGCAGTCAGAAATAATAAGAATGGAGAGACTCTGATATATGTTTATACCAAAGTTCTTGATATTCAGAAACCTCTTTTTCTGAACAATACATAGTCTGAGATAATAAATACTTCTCAAGTACTTAGTGTGAGTACAAATTTCTCTTAGGATGTCCTTCAGAATTCCTTGTTCCATACCACTGTTGATGCTGTGATCTGAGGACAGGCTTAGTCATGGCCAGAGTGGGCTTATGAAGGGGGCTGGGATGATGGCACCCTGTGATCACAGACTGCTCTCCTGCTAGGCTGCTGGCGGCATTCTACTGTGTTCCCTCAACCTCTTCAAGGCTCTCCATGGTGGGTTGCAGTTGTTTGCTTTTTTTTTTTCTAGTAGCTTGTTATGGAAGGAATTAGGGTGGAAAAATGCATATTTTATTTCTTATAGTTAATTTATATTAATCAGCTTTGTAGAATTTATTCTATTTATAGATATATTTAGACAAAAAGTTATTTCTGACAGTGTAATATTTACCATAAAATTAATTAAAATAAACTTCCTGTGATTTGGTTTGGTGTCCTTTTGAAAAAAGTTTCTAATATTAGCACATATTTGCATTTAATTTTGAATCTGTGACTTCTAGACTGGGTATTGTTTGTGTTGGCTTCTGTTTGTACGGACTAGTCTCCTATCACTCTCATTTCCAGTTAATTTGATGTGGGCTATGGTATGCTAAAAGTAAGGAAAATAAAATAATAGGAAGTTGGTCTGGTTTCCTGTAGGAAACCAATGAAGATGAAATTGGTTCTTGGAATAAACCCACAACAGTCTGGGAAATACTGACTGAAGACATTTTTCTGAATCATAAACAGAAAAATTATGACTCATGAAGTAGGTCATTGAAAGGCTGGTTTGATCTTATGTGGGAGAAAGTGAGAGATGACTGAAATGTACTAGTTATTAAAAGGAGTTAAACCTAGCATGATGACATCATCCAAGGAGGAACAAATTATCCAGTGTGTAGTCTTGCCCATTTGATGGAGAAAATGTTTTAGGAAGGTGCTTTTATGTTGTGGTTGTGTGGTTGGTTGGTTTGTGTATTTTTTGCTGTAAGTAATAGTGTTTCTTAATTGTGTAACACTCATTGCTGTCCTGATTTTCGATTTCTCCCCCATTTCTTACAACATCTTTAATAATCTTAATGTGATTTTCCAAGTAGTGGTATTGATGAAATCTCTCTCCACTGAACATAGTACAATATTTTTTTCTTTTGTCTCACAATGCCATGTTGGAATTGCCTTGATTTTTCTCAAAGAAATGACAATTATTCCATCGTGGAATGAACCTTTAGTGGAGACAATCACTTAGTCTTCCTTTTAGTTTTGAGAAGGATTTTCAAATTCTTTCTCTGTTAAATACCATGAGTATGTCTTTCTTTCACTTTCTTTTACTCAGATCGAATAATTTCATACTTTCTACTCCTTTTCTAACCCTTTAATTATCTGTATTACTTTCCTTTTCAAGTCTTTGTGTAAGTTATTTGTTTAATTTTGTTTCAAGACAGCTAAGAGGCATGAGTGCCTGGGGGCTAAACCGGGGCATGATTATGTGGCAGGAGCTGAGATTTTTTTCACACAGTTGTGTGGGATGAGTGAGCAGATTTTGACTGTGGAAACCCCAAGGAGTTGAGTCTAAACGCCTCCATGCGAGACTTCAAGCTTGGGACGCCAGTCAGGAAGCAGAGTTGATCGGGAGTCAAGGGGCTAGTGCAATAGTGACCCGGCACCAAGTTAGAATCGAGGAGGGATGAGACAGAAAAGCTAGTTAAAGGAATGGAGTTGGGAATAAAAATTGTCATAGGAATTAAATCTGTGGCCCCTGGGAAAAGGCCTAAGCAACTTTATTACCCAAGCTAAAGAATTGTCATCTCCAGTGACATTTTCCTGGTGGTTCTGAAAGTTGAAATTCATACCTTAGTAGCTGACCCCCATATTCATCCCCAGGAAGCCTGCACCTCTTGGGGCTGTTTTAATTGAGGAGAGGGGGTGGGTGAACACATACACTTGGAGAATTACATTATGGTGGGGAAAGGCAGTTAGGGAAGGAAGGGAGTCTATGGTTGAACATCTGGTTAGTGCCTGACTAACTCAATTATAGAACAAAACAAAATTGCAACAGCATGGCCCTTTACTGTGTAATTACAGTAAGGATAGGGGGTAGCCTATTAAAAACCCAGAGCAAGCAGTAGAGAGGGATTGTTCTTCTGTGTCCTTATTCATTCATTTATTTTGGACCCTGGGGAGCCTGACAGGGAGGTGTGAGTAGAGCAGGAAAGTAAGGAGTAGGCAGGGAGCATAGCTATTGCTGTTAGAAGGAAAGAGAAACTGTTAGAACATCCTTAAACATGGGTGAGGGCCTAGCCTATGGCCCATACAATTGCATGTTAGTGTTCAGTAAGTGAATGTGTGTGAATACAGCCATTGGTCCTTTACCGGGCCCTGTGCCCAGAGGATGCAGTGGGGAGGCGTTATGACCACTACTGGAATAGATGACTGCCATGGGGCAGAAGCAGGAATGTTCTCACAAGAAATTGTGGTCCAGGCAGGGTTTTGAATCAGGGGTATACATCACAATTCCTGGGGCACACTCTAAAACTTCATATCCAGGTCCACTCCAGACCTTGGGTCTGTGCCTTAAGATCCTGCTTACTACGCAACTCTGAGAGGGCTCTCAGCCTTTTTATCCCTCTGTTTTCTCATCCATGCAACAAGCACGTCCCTTAGGCTGTGTTTACTTAAGATATTATTGTACCTGTGGGCCTATGTACGTGGACTTGACTGTAATTCTTTTCTCCTAGATGTCTACGTGTCTCATTGCTTTAACTACACCCGAACTTGAGCATAAGCTTCTCAGTAAAGCTCCCTGACCATCCTTTCTGCAATTATACCTCTCCTGGGATTGATTCCTTACCACCCCAAGTCTTGATGAAGGAGGCAAGCAATGAATGCAGTGGGCACAGGGGAAGAAAATGCTCATTAACTACTAGTGTCCTCCTTCACTTCAATCCCAGTGTGCTGCCTGCTCACAATGTAATCTCACTTGAGGCAAATTATCCAGAGAAATGGATGGGCTAAGGTTACATGGTTAATGTGTCAGTCCTTGCTGTTTCTGCCTGGGACAGATGACTGTCATTTGCCTTAGCTGCTGTTCGAAATGATTGCAAGAAAGCCTTCCCCATTCAAATGACTGTATTTCCTACCACCAAAATGTTAACTCATTATGACATATTCTAAAGCAGAAAGCGATGTTTTGGATCCTTTGTTTTTTAATAGATGGGCTGTAGAATTCTAAAGTGGCAGAGATTTTGGCAAAGAGCCAGCCAAGTGCTTATTTCACAGGTGCTCACCTGGACTTGCAGTTGATAAGCAGCCACACGCTACCTACCCTCCAACTGCAAATCTGACGCCCCTCTCTCTTCCTGTCATACTACTAACTAAGAAGACCTAGGCAGGCTGTGTCATTGAGCTATGAGGGGAAGATACCACAGGACTCTGATGCTTTCAGTTTGACCTCTCTTGTCATTCTCACTGTTTACCACAGTGAAATGAAGTTTTGGTGCAGTAGGTTTGAGTTAAAAACATTGTTCTTCCCTTGCTGGAGGGAACTGGTTATAATTAATACCATATGAAAGAATATTTGAATAGCTAGAAGATCCCCAAATTCAACAATGCCAAGTGCAATGTTAGCACGTCAGTGATACTAACATAAAATTAATATATAAGGAAAACAGAAATCCATGGTACTAACTCATCTGGAATGATCATCTTTTTGGTTAGAGTAGTACCATTTAATTCAATATAAAATTTTAAATTTTGAATACATATATCATGGTGGTTTGTAAGTTAGTTTCCCTCAACTCTGTAAGAGGTGAATAATATTTGCCACAATTTCTTATTGAAGACATTGTTAGAATGAGCACCTTGTTCCTATGCATACCTTTATTTTTAAATGAAATTGTCAAGTCAGTTATATAAGTATAATGTGAATTAACCTATTTTCTAAGATTTAAAAATAAAGTTTTCTGCTTTAGCATTGAAAATACATTTTTGTCCATGTATTAGTATACACAAACTGTAACTCCATATTGGGTCTCTGAAGATAACTTATTTTGCTTAGTAGATCTATAAATCTATATAGCCTTTTATAATATGATATTATATGAGTTTTAAAATTCATTGTTATTTTGTCATATTTCATTCTTAGTTGAGCTTAGAGCAACTCAAAATCACTCTAGTTTGTTAGCAAATTATGAATGTTCAAATAATAAAGATTCCTTATGAGCAGAATGCTTTACTTGTTAAAGAGCAGTGAGTACAACTTTGAAAGACTGAGTATTAATAAGGTGTGTTTGCATTTAGACCTAATATCCATGTATTCTATAGTGCATTTTGTGTCTAGAAGAATTAGCTCTCTTACAGGTAAAGAGAGTAGGTACTTGGATCAAAGACTGGATGCTTTTAATCTCTGTGGCTAGATAGTATGGATGGAACAAACCTGTATGCTCAAATAACATTATGGTTTTGTTTGCTTTCGTTCTACAAGCTCCCATTTCTTTCTGATCAGTCCTGTTGTCCTTTACTGTGTGGACACAGTCCCCATGATATTCGATACAGTTCATAACCACTTTAGTTTGTTACAGGGCAAAATTGCAATACAAAACTTTTTTCATTTTATAATTTCATGTTTATGTTTATAGTGAATAAACACCATGATTATATATATGCCTAATGTATTCCCATGGTTCTTAGGAAGAAGCTGAGCATTTTTAACTTTGTATTCATCAGGGTAGGCAGGAGTGTATGCTGTTAGTGGGTGCCTGTGTGTCATCTGGCTCAAATTCTTCTTGGAAGCCTGTTGTAGATTTGAGCAATTGAATTCAAATCTAAAACCACTTAAAAAGTCCTTTATAGTCCATTAAGAATTTATATGAGAGAGAACACTCTATGAAAGTTCTCCTCTCCCTGTTCAAACAGACTGTTCTGTTTTATTAGATCTAGGTGGTATTGTAATTTTGATAACAGCTAATAATGTTTGGAATTTTGCTTATAATTAATTAGTAGACCACACAAAGGTATGCTTGTTGGGTTTTTCACCCTTAATGTATTTATAAATAGTGGCATGTTTACTAAATAAAATCCAAAGCAGCATTATTTTAGTATTGCAGCTATTATTTAATATAGTAAGCTAAAATTAATGCAAACAGCTAAATATACATGATTACCATAATATTAATTTCTAGATGCTATTTATAAAAATGGGGGGGTGAACAGTAAGTTAGTAAATATATTGTTAGTAAAACTTTCACTTTGGATTTTTAATGATGAATGGAAACTGTTTTTAGGATTCTTCTTTTTTTGAGGGGACACGGAGTCTCACTCTGTTGCCCAGACTGGAGTGCAGAGTGCAGTGGCACCGTGTTGGCTCACTGCAACCTCTGTCTCCTGGTTCAAGCAATTCTCCCTCAGTAGCTAGGATTACAGGTGCCCACCACCATGCCTGGCTAATTTTTATATTTTTAGTAGAGACAGGCTTTCACCATGTTGGCCAGGCTGGTCTCAAACTCCTGACCTCAGGTGATCTTCCTGCCTCGGCCTCCCAAAGTGCTGGGATTACAGGTGTGAGCCACCATGCCCGGACAAATTCTTAATTAGTTTACAGTACATAATTTACATAAATTAAGATGAAGACAAACATGATACTTTGTTTAATACCATAATGTGTCACCCCCACCCCAAAATTTATATGTATATTTAAAAAATTAAACTTAAATCCTTTTTTAAAATACCTAGTAAAGCTTAAGATTAAATATGATTTCTACTTTATCCTTATATATAGGTAAAGTTTATAAAATTTGCTTTGTTAAAGTTGAATCCTTAAAGTTGGTATGGTAAAATAAAATGAAACCTTTTCTAGTTCAAAAAGTTTAATTTGTAAGAATTTTTTCTGCTACTTTCTACTGTAAATCATTAATTGGATACCTTACCAGTGCCAGCAAGAAATAAATCATATGAAAATTGTTTTAATGTTTCAAGTTTCTATTTTTTGAAAAATGTCTAACATAAAAGATAAGTGATGAGTAGGTATTATTTTTATTTTTTAAAAAATTACATAATATGTTCATAGTTTGAAAATGTAGATTTAAAATGTAATCCACAACATATTCAAATTTGCTTTATTTATAGGAAACCATGCATAAAACATTGGTTTGGCATGTTAAAACTGTGTTGTTTATCATTAGAAGACTAATTCTTTAGAAAATATTGCATCCTGAAAGATTAGCTCAACTTGTGTTGATAATTAAAATGAAATGTTTACCACAGAAGAGGAATATTGTGTTGATAGCAGTTATGCAGTTATTCTAAATGAGAATTGATAGAGAAGAGGCAGCAGTTTTGAACTCTCTTATGTTATTTGGTATATCAGGGTAAAAAAAAAAAACTTTTCCTGAGTTTCCTTTCTACTCCCATCTCATATATTTCATTGGTGCCAGGTTTTAATTTTTTAAAATATGTAACAGTAAACTCTTTTAGAAATTAGTGGTAATGACAAAACTAACCTTTTAGGGACATTTTTCAAGACTGTCAACCCAGATTATTAGTATTGATGGTAAATAACCAGTCTTTACCTTGACTGCATGGATTAATTGTTAAATGGTCTAGGGGGCAGGGTTTTTGTTTGTTTGTTTGTTTTAACATTCCCATATGGCTCACACTAGAGTGCCTTTCTGTTTGTTTGTTTGACCCTAACATATCTTAGGACAATTCAAGCCAGTATGGTCAGTCCTAAAGGGGAAGCTGAGAGGCTCTTTAATATGGTCTGATAGATTTTTCCATCTTCCCTAGAGAAGAAATGTTTGAAAATTTGATAAAGGTTAGTTGTTTATTATGTTACAATATTTGAGTTATTGGTTGTTTAAATAATGTGAGTAAATAATTTTTTATCTGTTTGCTTTTCATTTGCTTTATATTAAATATTATGAAAGGGTTTTGGTGTAGTGATCATTTTGTCCTATCATTTGGCAAGGTATTTAGATTGTAATTTAGCAAAAATTAATCTTACTGGAATTATTTACTTAAGTGACTTAAAATTTCAACTTTGTTGCCTTTTCTTTTTCAAGCATAAGTTCATCAGATTTGCCAAATTAACTAAAATTTATCAACAGCAATAATGGAAAAAATCTATTGGTTGTTTTCAATAATATTATGATAAATAAAGTACCTTCAGGTTGTTTTTCAGTTTTGTAAATTTGCTTCACAGAGAAAGAAATGGAAACTCCTGATAAGAAGCTTTCACGTTTGAGTAGTGAAGCAAATTATTCCTAAAGCTTCCTTCTTCATCCCTCTAGTTTAGAGACATGATTGTTTTTGAAACAGAGGAAGTTTCTGGTGTGTTTAAGAATGTTGTGCTCTTTTATACACATAGATGGCAGCAAAGAATTAGACAAAGGAAGTGAACCTTGAAGTTATAATGAAAGATGAGTGACAGTACAAACTGACTCCATCAGCATAGCTGCCTGTGTCCCATACATAAACATAAAATAATAAAGAAAGCTATTATTGATAATACAAGAATATAGGAGAATGAAGAAGGCTCTGAGAAGCTATAATACACTGAATTTCTGGACAAATCCCAGGTGGGAAAGCTTAATCTTTTAAGGTATGTCATCCACTCCTGTAAGATGATTGAAATCAGCTAAGATAATATGCATGTCAAAATAAAGAGACAGTGAAGGGTTGAGGGGTGGTAGGGCAAGAGGGAAGTAAAAGAGAAACCACGCACAAGTTGCAGCGGCAGGCAATAGCCTGCTGCCTCGGGCACTGTGGAGTTTGGCCTGCATGTCTCCTTTTTAGTTAAGCAAGTTACAAAGAGGAAATGTCAGTCCACGAATCAGGCAAACATTCCATGGGAACATTTGCTCAGATGTCAACATTTTAGAAAATAGAACTGTAGTCGATTATGGTTCAGTCCCCACGCTGGATTTGCTGTTAAGTGCACAAGTACAAATATATTTCTTAATGCATTGCTATTACCAAGTCATTTGATGTCTTAATTAGCATTCTTAAATAATGACATAATCACTATAAAAGATGACAATCATCATTATAATTAATATTTAATATGTGTGTGCTTCCGAGGACCTTTCTGTGGCTTCTCACAAATTTCCAAGGTAATTTTCAAGTTTTAGAATTGTATTTGGTGAGATCACAGTCATGAGGATCTAATGAAGTAGAGTCATATTTAGTAGAAACTGAGGTTCAGAAGTGAGTTATAGAAAAGCAATTTGTAACATGTCCTTAACAATTCCATCACATCAGTACCTTAGTAATTACAAACGGAATAAGAGCTTCTTAATACCACTAGAGCAGTGCTAACATTGTTTAGGAAAACATTTCTCCTATCCTCTATTTTTTTTTCTAGTCTACTCTCAGGCATTTTAGTACCACAGACTAATCTCTGTGTCACAAAATTTATTCTAAAGGTGTGTATAACAACGTGCTTAAAAGCAGTATCTGGCAAATCTCTCTTGTGACAGCAACTTATTTCTCACATAATTATTTTCTTAGTAAATTTGATATCTTAACAACCCCTTCCCTCATTTCTGAGTTCAAAAAATAACACTTAATATAATTTATTTCTCATACTTAATAAAAAGCTTACTTGAGAGTATATTGCCATTCACCCTCTAGCTCCTCTCACCAAATGAGGTTAGAAGGGAATGTGGTCTGCAAGGGTGTAAGGTGGTTTCCAGCATCATTTGCTGTGTACTGTAATGGGCTTCAATGTTGTTTTAATGAAGCATAAAACATATTCTGGCTGCTACTTGTTACTTATTAATGATTAATTGGTTATATTCTGTCATATCAGTAGAAAAAGAAGAATATATATAGTTTTCCTGCTAAGCATTTTACTGTGTTAACTTTAATTTGTATGCACAGATATTATCTATTTTACCCTAATGTTTTTAGTAGTTTAAGAACAGAGAAAACAAGAACAGAGAAAATCTGTTCTCTAAACACATAATTCTGTGATTTTGTCAATTTTTAATTTGATTAATTAAAGGGAATTTTATAAGTTTGAACTTTCATTATCATATGTTTCTTAAAACTAGTGTAAGACGATTGAATTAGTCACAATTACATAAACATTTCTTTATGAGTCATTTTTGAGATATCAAATATATTTTGTTTAGAGGTTTTAGATTAAAAGGCTATTTAAAAACAACTTTTAATTAGAATATAATATGTTTTGCAGGTGACTGTGTACTTTTTCTTTTACACTTTTAGCCCCTCTTTGGCAGTCATTAGAGTTAGACTGTGACTTTCTTAATGGAATAGGATTGTGCAGATTATTTATGTGACCTTTTCACTGCCACGGTTTTCATTAAAAGGACAGTATTGCAACACCATTTCCTTCAATTGCTTGGTTTCAAAAGAATTGTGTCTCAAGCAGGCAAATCTAAGTGATTTGTGTTCCTTACTAACTGGAGAATATTGTTTTAAAACATTTTTTAAAAAAATAATATATTAAATTTCTTCATATTAGCACTAGAACATTTATTTGCCTTGACAATATTTTATAACTATTTTGCATGAATAATTAAATGTTGGATAATTAATAATATTTTTCTCAATTTGCTTATAGCCTATTAAATGGGCTTTTAAAAAGGATACACTTTATAGTTTTTGATGCCCTTTTTAAACTGTAAAACCAGTTTTTGTATGAATTATAGGGGATTTCAATGTTTTATTGGCATTTTATAACTAATTTTAATTTATGATAGCTTTACATTTGTTTACATGACTATATTTTACAAAATCTTAGATATTTGAAAAATTTCTAATATAATATAATAATAGCTTAATTAATACTTACCTTATTTTTCTTTCTTAATTATATGAGCTTTCTCATAGTTAATTAAATAGCATTCCTGTTGATAATAAACTAGAGCACATACTATTGAGATTATATTTCCAAAGTTTTGTGCTTATGATAGTTAGATTTTTCTTTATGTCCAAATTGTCCTTTTATCTAATGTAATATATTTAAACATATATAGATACTTTTAAAATTATTTAAGTTGATAGATGATAGCATGTAATCGAAAAGTATATTTCCTCATGTGGCCATTGTTTTTCATGAAGTTTTAATAGTTAGCGGAAAAATTTATGTAATGTAAATGCTCTAAAGTTCAATTTTGGCCCTAAATTTAATTTGTCCCCCCCTTTTTTTAAAACAAGTTGCGTCTTTATTTTAGATAAACACACAAGTTCATAAATGTATTGCTCATAGTTTGTATTTCTTGAGGAATGATTTCAGATAGATTTGATATACTTTCTCTCATTTTGTGGGAGATTTTTTTTCTCTTTCTGTCAGTTTCTTACTGGGGATTCCACTTATCAGGTTGAACCGTCTTATATGATGATGAGTCTTGGTGGTGCAACTTTGTTGGCACAGAATCCAGAGACTAATCCATAAAACAGTTACTAGATTTTTAATGTGTGAAACATTAGCTTGTCCTCCCTTTTTCTTGAGGTTTTTCTTCTGACAAGCTTTACTGAAATTTCATTTTTTCTTTGCCTTTTTTTTTTTTCTACTATGCAACTTATAAAAGAATTAGTAGTCATGTCACTTGGGAAAAGATGTATTTTAAATACAACAGAACCATCCTGGTTAAACCTTTATCTTGTCAGAGACAGAGATATTTAGTTGCTAGCCAGTAACAAACTGTTCTTTATAATGTAATATAAATTACATACTAAATGAGTACTTTCAGTAAAAACATTTTTAGTAAAAAAGTTTTTTGACACTTAAATACTCATCTTTTTTTTTTTTTTTTTAAAGAAATCTCAGTAATGTCAGGTCATAGGCATGAAATGTTTAATAGAAAAATTGCAATTAATTTTATCTTCTTTCATAATAAGATAGAAGTTAATAAAGTTTTGACTAGTCTTACTCATTTTCTTGCATTCTTACAGAAAATACTAGTACAATTGTAAACTTTTAGTGAAATCAGTTCTTTGTAAGAATTACATTTCTATGTGCAAAACATCTATAAAAAGAGTGCCAAGATTTAATCCTTGCCTTCACTTTTCAGGGACGTTTTATTTTCTCCACTGTAAGTAATCTTAATTCCAGATGTTAGCACATGACATTTTGTGTAGTGCCTCTATCACATGTTTATTTGAGTTTTTTTAACATTAGCTCTATGATCTGGTGCTATGTGTAGTATCTCGACTTGTCAGTGGTATAGATTTTGTTGCTGTCATTTACTTTTTATTAATAGTCTTCCATTTGTATTAGTCAAACTTAAAGGCATATGTTTTTTGCCACATACAGAATATTTTATGGAATGATCTGTAGTTTATTTAAGTTGTATTGTGACTTTAGACCTTTCTATAGAGCTTTATAAAATAAAATGGTTGCATATACAGATATCTTATTGAAACATCAGTATAATGATAAAAATATTGATTGTTGTAACATATGGGACATTAGAAGAACACAAATGTGGCCACCTTTTGAAAATTTACAAGTTATTTATCTCTTAGGAATTTGTAATAAATCCAAAAGATAACTACAGTATTGACACATGAAATGATAATTTCACCTTATTGACAGTTTATGTACATTTCTTTAACCCAGTTTTAATTGTAATTATTCTGTGATTTAAGCTTCATTAATTTATGTTTGATAGACATATTAAAATATAAAACCTTCTAAATTCTAACTAGCACAGGGTACTTTCTCTTTGTGATGAGAAATTAAAGGAATTAATGTGAAAATTTTTATAATCATGTAAAGCAAATTTGTGAGCAAGACATATAACCTCTCTAGGCCTCAGTTTCCCCATCTGTAAAATAGGATGTGAGGCTTTGGGAAACAGGAAAGAGTTATATTGTATATTCTCCAATTATCTTTCAACCCCAAAATTTTATGATTGTCCAATTTGTTTTTGAAGTGGTATTGTGCTAATCAATATAAATTACATGTCCTATCTAATAAAAACATCAGTGTTAATAAAACCTAAGGATGAAAAGTTCAGTTTCTTTTTAAAATCATATTTTTTGGGAAGAAACAATTGTCAGATTTTAGCATATAATGGTTCTCTCAAGAAGTATTTAAAATCTTTACATAAAGTTAGCTTACACCTTTTTAAAAAATACAGAATAGTGGAAATTCTGGGATGGAAAAAGCATTATACTCTATTTTGTTAGAAAGTACAAATTAAAGTTGAGTGCTATATAAGCCTTTGGTCATACCATTACTATGGGTAATATCTAGAGAAAATTAGTTTGTGAATATTTCTATAAAATAGAAATCTGAATGAATAAGTTGATTTGGTGAGTTTTCTTACAGGTAAATAAATATACGTGAATTTCCATGAAATGATTCTGAGGCATGCAAATAAATTTAGGTGCTAGTGTTAATTTTCTACATTTAGCTTTGGTATTTGTAAAAATTTACAATGATAGTAAAATCTATTTTGCCCTAAAATTGCTTACTAGGGAAAAAGACAAATAAATCTATTTCATGCCCTAACTATATTGAGTACATAGGTTGTGAGTATGAAAACTAACCTTCTAAACACTGTAACTTTCATACAACTTTCCAGAAATTTCTATTTAACGAATTGATGCTTTTTTTTGTGGGGAAGGGGAAGTAGCTGTTTGGGGAAGTAGTTAAGTTTAAAACACATATTTGATTTGTATAATAATAGACCAATATTGGCCACTGTATTAAATGTATCCTAAATGAGTTTATAATGTAAAAATAGTGGTTAAATGTCGATGATGACTTTAAAGAACAAAAAGTAAACATTTTAAAAATGTATCTTTAAAAGATAGTATTATAATTTCCCAAGCATAGCACAAATTCATTCTCTAGCAGAAAAGAAATAGGTAAGTTTTAATTTTCAAAGCGTTCATTTTTTGCTTTTTTTTTTTTTACTTGAATAAGGGATTGCTGTTAATTTGTAGAGTTTATAAAAGTCAGAGAAAAATCCTTTATAATAATAAAACTTTTCCTCTTAACTGTCATTTTATTTAAACCTTGGATTCCCAAGTAAAAGATTTCCAGCATTTATAACTAGCATAGATTCAATTATTTTAAAGCCATCCAGATTCCATTTTTAATTTAGTGGCATTTCATACAGTCAAGGTGGCAAACTTGTTCCTAAGTTAGTTTTTTTAAGCTTATTGTCAGTCTTATATTAACCCCAATTAAGACATTCCTAAGATATTTACTCTCAGCTTTTATAAGTTTCCTCATACGTCTTGTGGAAATTTTAAGTTTTGTGCAGGGTTTGTTTAAGTGTTTCTTAACTAAGCATATAAAAATTAGACTTTTTCTACCTTTCTTTTATGAAATTACCGTAAGGGTATAAGATTTTGTTTCTAAATAAATTAATAAATTACATACTAATTTTTAGATTGTTCTTTATCCTTGTCAATCTATAATAAGAGCTAAAAATATTTCAAATAAATTACTTTATTTGTTACTAAATGTTTCTTATTTGAAGAGTAATTATAAAAATAATTTATGTGGCCGGGCTCGTGGCTCATGCCTGTAATCCCAGCACTTTGAGAGGCTGAAATGAGTGGATCACCTGAGGCAGGAGTTTGAGACCTGCCTGGCCAATACGACGAAACCTTGTCTCTACTAAAATACAAAAATTAGTCGAGCATGGTGGTGGGCGCCTGTAATCTTAACTACTCGGGAGGCTGAGGCAGGAGTATCACCTAAACCCGGGAGGCAGAGGTTGCAGTGAGCTGAGATCACACCACTGTACTCTGGTCTGAGTGACAAAGTGAGACTTTGTCTCAAAAAAAAAAAAAAAAATCATGTGTGATTTTCTTATTGTCCCACTTTAGTTTAGTTTAGTTTAGTTTCTTAAACTAACATAAGGGAGTATTTAAACAGCTTTATACTTTGTTTTCTTATGCTTTTGGTAGTTTGAAAGATTTTTTTGTTTTGTTTTTTATAGTCATGGTACTAAATTAATTCTGTTTAACGGCAACCATTTAATTATTTGACAGATTTCTTTTGTTTGTCCTATCCTAACCATGTAGACTGGTAATTGCCTTGCTACAAGAAGATCCTAGTCTTTTCTACATTTAGGTTTGGTAGTTAATTAAAATTTACAGTTGTAGTAGAATCTGTTGTGCCCCAAAATTGCTCACCAGAGAAAAACACAAACAATTTCTTGCCCTAACTATATTGAGTATATAGGTTGCAATTGTGAAAACTAAGCTTCAGTTTCATTTTATGTATTTGACAATTGGAAAGAAATTAAGTCCCATACCCTAGATTGCCCTAGGTCAAACAGCTAGGTTATAGGGCAGAACTGGAACCTAGAGTAAAGGCTCACTTTCTTAACTCTTCACTTGGAGCTAAATCCCTTCTACCCATGGCCTCTGCCTTGCTTTGTCAAAGTATGACATGGATGGATTGCTTGGAATTCTTTCAAAGTCTTTCCTGTGTAATAGTGATGGCAAAGATTTCAGGCATTTGTCAGGGGCCACCAGTACATGTTGTGACAGCAGTTTAAGGGGGAAAATGGTGGATTTTTTACCAATAAAATATTAAAACTCTTATATTTAAAGCCAGACATAATTTACATTCCATTTTATCCCTCATCATTTTAGCTATCTGTTCTTTATTTAAGCTATACCCTCCTTCTCTTCTCAGAAGCTTCCATCCTCCTTTTTGCCACCCCCACACTACCATCTCCTTCCCTAGATGATAATGCTCAGTCGCTGAGGGGCTTTGACCAGAACCATATGTTCTATTCTCTCTCAAGAACAACAGACAAGGCATTATTCTGTGGGGCTTGTGTATACCATTATCACAATAAAATATAAAAATACAGGAGTTTTCAGATTCTAAAAATTCAGTGATCTGTAACAGCAACCTTTGGGTTTCTGGGTGTTCTTGTAATTCATTTTTTCATTTATTACCTGGAACTTGCAAACTTTTCAAATAGCATTATTTTCTTTACATTTTTGTATAGCATGGTGTTATTAAAATGGTATCTGTTGAATTCACATTGTCTATTAGTATATATACATAGTATATATCTGTCTTTAGTGACTTTATATAAAAAAGATAACTTATTCTTTGACTCTTAAATATATGGGCATTTTTATATATAAAATTTGGAATCACTAACTTAGATGTGTCTGCGTACACACACATATACATACATACAACTAAACTATAAAGTCGATGTTGGCTTTTTGTGTCATGTGTTCATTGTGTCTTGTTTGGAATTTTAGTGAGATAACTATACTTGGACCTTTTATCCATCTGTTTCAGTGGAGAACCTCCCTTTTTGGCATACGTCAAATAGGTTTTCACTGATCCCAAGCTAGTGAGAATTGTTGTTTTTCTATTTGCTTTTGATTAGTCCTAGAATTATTGAGTAATATATGGACTTCACAGCTAGAGAACTTACTTGAATATTTTTTAGAACGAACTATACCGATTGAATTGCATTTGACCTACTAACAGCTGTTACTTAGCTTGTCATTTTCCTTAAAATGGCAAATCATTAGCGTAGTTCTTTCCACTATGTCAGTTAACATAAAGTGTCCTGTTTCTCAAATAGATACCGTGACTGTTTCCCTGACTAGGTTGTCTTAAACAGTTCAAGTTGGTAAATGTGTTATTTTCTTAAACAAAAACAAATTCTAGTAATAAAATAAAAATAAATTAAATATATATGTTTTTACCTGGAAATCATCCATGCTTTAAGACACTGAATATATACAAACTAATTTAGAAAACTAATTACATGAATAGTTACTTCTTTCATTTGAGGGTTCTTTTTCATAAACTTTCTGTTTCACATCAGTAAAAATTAAGATCTACCCTTTTACTCTGCAAACTAGATGAGAGTTACATAATGTTATAGCTGTACCTTCGATTAATAATGGAATTGAACTCACTTTATAGATTTAGATATTCTGGTGTTTTTTGCTTTCAAGTACCTTTTCCTGTCCTTTGTCCATTCAGTTTTTATTGCTAATTTGAAGGAATTCCTATTAATTTTTTAACAGGTGTATATGTTGCAAATATATTCTTCCAGTTGTCACTTATATGCTTGCTCTGTCTGTGATGTCCTTCTCAGAACGTTAATTTTAATTTCATTGAGATCAAACCTCTCTCCTTTTTTTTGAGGGGACTTAACTTGAGAAATCCTCTTTTGACTAGTGTGCTTTCCACAATTGGTGGATGTCTTTCAGCTTCCTTAAAAGTTGTCATCCAGCTCATTAAATATATCATTGAAAAGATTTATATGCTAGATTGAGTTTATGTTCAAATGACTTCCAAGATTTTTCCAACTATACAATTCTAAGATTCCCTTACATTGCAGATAAATTATAAATAAAGTGTCTATAAAATATCCATCACATTTGCAAGAAACATACTGTATTTCACTGATTCTGCAATACTGCTGATTTTCAGATGCATCATTATATTATGTACCATTAGGAAAGCACAAGCTCTTCTGATTAAACTATGACTCAATTCTTTCTCACCACTGGGAATCTTAATATTTTATACTTATTGATAAGCTCATTTAGATTTATTGAGACATAGATTTGTATCATTTTACTCTTGTGTATATGTCTAAAACAAAATAGCAAAATGAATTGATTACTTTGCAAGAAAATACAGAATTGTAGACATCCCTCAAGTGGCACGTAGTTTCTTAAGTTAATACAAATTTGTGCCAACTAAGTATTTTAGTTACTTTCTATGTATGGTAACTTTTTGTTTGAATGCTGAATTATAGTGTTATTAAACTTAAGATACATAATACCGGAAGCATGCACTATTTAACTCAAGTAACTGGCATTAACAGTGATGATCAGGTGTGTACATGATCAGGCAAGGACAACTACCCCACTTCCATCTGGCTGACTGCAATTATAAGGTATAACCTGACTTCAGAGATAACAATATGAGAATACGTATGGCATTCTGTGCTGTATTGTAAACCTGGATGCATATGTTTAGTGCTTTGGGGGAGTGTGCCATCTGCTCCACGTTTTCTAGAGAAAACCATTCGTTTGATATTTAGTGAGAAAATTTCATTAAGAATCATTTCATGTTTAGTGTTGATATAGTTGTGCTTCCTGTACTGTGCCTCAGTTGGTGTAACACATCAAGAAATGTAACAGCTGGGAGAGATTTTGCAGGTATCTATGCTTATCTTTTATATAGTGCAGGGAGGGGTCTTTTCTGTAGCTTCCTTGACCATATGTAAGAGTTAATTTGTGCTTCCATCTGACTACCTTTGCTAGGAGCCCAGTCTGTGTTTGGACTGCTTTCTTGTGAGAAGTATTTCTTATATTGAACCCAAATCTGCTTCTTTCCAGTCTCCATACCATTGATTCTAACACCCCTCAACCCTTAAACTGCGCCAAATATATCTACACGCTTCTTAGGTAACTTCTACTTTAAAATGTGAATGTTTTTCTTAAATCTGCTCCTTTTTCTCCAAGTACTTAGTTCATGACTGTGCTTTATAGAATGTGGTACTGAGCATGGTATATGGCATGACCATCTTCTCTTTTCATCAGTCTAGAATTGTATTTGTTTTATTGGCAGTCATGCTCTGCTATTGAGTGACAATTAAAATGCCTAAGTTTTTCTCAGATATTTGGCCTCTTAGCTTTCAGCTTTCTTTCCTTGTGCCTCACTTATACAGTTAATGTTTAGACCTAGTAGAGGACTTTACATTTATCTTTGTTAAGTTGCCATCTTGTAGATCTAGCTCAGTTTTTTTCTAGTTTAAACGAAATATCTTAGTCTGTTCTCCAGTGTCTAATTGTAATCATTTCTAGTACTTTCTAACATGTGCAACATGTTTCTCATTTTGTGTCTGCCTCACTGTCACGTGTATTGCACAGGACAGTCTTGTGAAGAGAGCTCTTGTTGTATTCAGTAGAATCTTATTGATGTTGGTCTTCAGCTTTCTTGGGAGTGGTCATTTAGCCAGTTGAGAATCTCCCTGTTTCCTCACAAAGACACACATTTCATTATCTAGCCTGCAAGGATGTTGTGAAGAACTTCATTGAGGCTTCAAGATTGCTGGGAAATTATCACAGGATTGTTTCTTGAGAAATCTGTTTCCCACCATAAGAATTGTTTTCTTACTGTTTTCCAGGTCTTCCTAAAACATTTCAAATGAAATTTTAATACAAAAGTGACATAATATTAGTGTAAATTTGGAAAACCAAAAAAGTTAACTAAAATCTTAACACGAGACCCTGTGTCTTGGTGGAGTTTTTTTTTTTTTTTGCTGCTTTTCTTTCCAGTCTCTTATCAGATATTTCTGATATACACACAGTCATAGTATGCATTTAATTTGTGTCTTTTTAGAATGAAATTTTATAAGAACATTCTTCTTTTTGCAATAAACAACATTTCATCTGCTGCGTAATTGTATATGAGTCTTTTGCCTTGAAGAATAATGCAGAACAATGATTTTTTTTAACCTTATGTTTATATTGAGCATTATAATTAAAATACTGTCTTAAGAATTTTTCTCATTTGTTTGGATCTTCTCCCTGGTTATCTATAATCAGTACTATTGCTGTCATTAACAACTATTACTAGTTTTTAGGGGATTAAATTGAATTTTGCTGTTCATTTGAAACACCCTGTATGTTTCTTTTAAAGTCAAATTTATATTTTTGTTTTCTCATCATTCATCTTTTACTAGAAACAGAATGCATGATGCAAAAAACAAAGGTTTTTGACTTATTTGTACTTATTTGTATTTTTTTTCATGTGTTTTCTCTGCTTCTCTTAAATATGAGAAAGAATGTTTTGTGGTCTTATAGACCTGTTTCTCTTTAAAAGTAGGGATTTCTCAAAGCCCAACGAGAATGGCTTACGGTAAATATGTTTGGACTTAATTCATAGTCCATGTAGTTGCATGTGGAAAGACTGGTCATAATGGAAATATTTGAGTTGGTGATGAGACTATAGGTTTCCTGCTTTGTCTTAGTTTTATCGTTTTGGCATATGTCAATGAGCAAGTTCAAAATAGAGACCAGATAAAGAGGATAATGAATAATTTCTGTTTTGCAAATTTGTAATGTGGTAACTATTGGCTGAATACAAATACCTCTTTATATTTCCTGACAACCTCCTGTTATCTTTCTGTATCCATCATTATGTTTTATTTAGAATATCATTTACATTGCTATTCAATTGAAGCTTATTGTTGTTTCTTTGGATGTCTAAAATGTCATACCTCTGGATTTCTTGCATGTGGGAAGAATTTTTTTTTTAACTGTGAAAAGAAATGTACTAGATTCTGAGCCTTTACATTTCTGTTTAAGGGTACATGTATAGTACTTTTTTAGGCATATCAGTGTTAGAGAATCTGCTGTGTTCACTGCTAAAAGTCCTTAAACATGTCTCTACATTTTCTAATATCACAGGATCTCAGTGTCTTAAAGTCATCTAGGCTGACTCTGCATCTAATATTTATATATTATCTATATTTCAAAATAAATCTATTACCTACAATAAATGCACTAAAATTATACCAGATACAACACAGGTACCAGGAATATAATTACAATAGTTTCTATCTTTTGATGTCATACTTTGGTGTATGTAAATACCATAATAGAAGAACACAAAAAATGCTGCAGAAGCTGGGATGAGGGACTGATTAATTCTAAGGATGGGAAAGGTTTGGAGGAAAGAATGATGCCAGGGAAAATTGTAGGAAGGGCACTTTGTGAGTAGAATGATTGAAATTATATTTTGCCAGGTAGTCAGAGAAGGGGACTGGTTCAGAGGGAGCAGCACAGCTTAGGCAAGATTGTGTGATGGTGCATGGATACTTAGTATACCCTGAAAGAGTAGTTTAGTCCACTACTACTAACCAGTCATAGCAGTTCATTCCATCTACAAACAATTCTAGTTGAAAATGTCTCTCTCCATAGCTTATTTTACACATATTGTTTCTAATTTATTTTCTTGAAAATTCACGTAAAATTTATTGTTTTTGTATATTTGTATTTTTAATATTTGGAAAGGGTTATTCCCATGAATTCACTCTGCCCTGAGTCCTGGCCCAAACCAGGTCATATAGCCCTATCCCTGTAGTTGTTTTTCTGTTATGTGGATACATGGTCCTGTAGCTCTCTTGATTTTTCCTTTTCCTTTTTTTGAGACAAGGTCTTGCTCTGTCACGCAGACTGTAGTGCGGTGGTGCCATAACAGCTCACTCGACCTCCCAGGCTCAAGGGATCCTCCCACCTCAATCTCCCAAGTAGCTGGGACCATAGGTGTGCATCACCACACCTGGCTAATTTTTAAAAATTTTTCTTTGTAGAGATGGGTCCAGGCTGGTCGTGAATTCCTTGGGGTCAAATGAACCTCCCACCTTGCCCTCCCAAAGTGTGCTCCCTTAGAGGCATGAGCTATTGTGCCCGTACTCCTGATTCATATCTCTTCAGCACATCCCACTTGTCTTTATCCTTCTTAAGGTGTAATGCTCAGAATTAAGCACCTTATACTAGGTGTGGCCTGACTAGTTTGGAAAGAAATGGGACTGTTATTTTCTTTGTTCTAGTGACTAAACTTATGTTTTCCAGATTTAAGAGTATAGGAATCTGTATTGGTGACCATATCAAACTGTTTCGCTGTCTAGTCACATTAAATGTATTTACACTGTACTTGTAGCTCATTATTACTTGTTATTTATTAAGATCCTTATAGTCCAAAAAAACTGGATAGAATTTGAGTACCTAGTAATGGAAAATGTAAGAACTAAGTTCATTGCCCCTGAAGAGTTTTAATGTGATTTATCAGTTGAAGTTGTTAAATGTATGAGCCTATGTGTTATACAGCTAATGGTCTTTTGGATCTCCTTTTGATATGTATTGGTTTCACATCTATCCAAACATCTGGTGAGGATATTTCAAACTACATTGGGTTTTCTATCAGCATACTTCAAAAGTAAGCAATTCCAACTAAACATTATGAAGTCTTCCATACTATAAACCAAGAAGCAATTTAGTTGGCAACTCAAAAGTGAAATGTAGAATGAAAATGAAATGAGATAAGTTCCCCTCCCCCCAGAGGCAGTCTACAGTGTACACCCTAAAGGGATGAATGCTGATACTGTACATAAAGTGTGCTTTTATAAAAGCTTGGAATTTCCAAATATTTATCATGGCAGTGTTTTATACTTAAATCACATAATGAATATAGTGTCATTTTTCCTTTTAGTTCTGTTATGATGATAGTTTGAATTAATACATGATGAGCCCTCGAAACTTCACCTAAATCCTTCAGTACTCTAAAGCATATATTTCACTTCTGTTGCAGAAGAGTTGTTCAAATTATTTTATGCCATTATAAACAAAGTAAGAGTATCAGTATAAATGATAGTACCATTTCAAAAACTTTTGGTTTTTATTCCACTGTAATTAAGACTGAGAAACAACAATTTGTTGTTGTTCTAGCTTATGATGAGAATCCTAGAAAGCAATTTAAAGCAGGTCATTTTGTAAGCTTAAGAGTTTAAAAAAATCTATTCCTGTTTATTCAGGCTGAATTTTGCTTTGAAAATAGATTTGTTAATATTTAGAATGTACATCATTATGAGTATTTTCTATGTACTATTGGTTGATGGCCTAGTAATACAGTTTTTAGTGGTGTATAACGGTGTTTACAATTATCAAATGAACTTGTTAACCTCAGTTTTTCATATACTAATTTTTTCCCTAAGTGTAGGATTTTCTTATACATGTTTCCTACTCGTTGCCAACAGATTTGGGATCAGGTATTTCCATGATTGACCACAACACTTTTGTATGAAGATTTGGATTTATTGTTTCACATCTGGGAATTCGATAGGTTAGATTATTTGGATCAAATCTTCTACTGAGAAGAACTAAAAATGCAAGATATAAAATTCTTTAAAATCTGCTTAAAATAATTGAAGAACTAACTATATGGTGAGCCATTATCAGACTGATACTTAATGGGAAAGTAGAGGAGGTAAGCTACAAATTTAAGCTGTTTTGATCCTGAGGGCATTTGCCCATTCGGCAAACTAGATCTTCATTTTGAGAGTCCTATGTGATCAAAGGGACAGAAATCAAAAGGTCACATTCTTAGATTTATGGTAAATTATACTTAAACCCTCTCTCCATGTGGCCCCAGCATGTTCTACAGGAAAATTAATTTTGTGCTAAGCAGAGCAGGAGTGGAAGGGAGTTCCTAAGAAGGTGTAACCACAAGTAGACCCTCAAGCATGCTATAATCCAAATACATATTGCTTGGAGTCCAGAACATTTTAAGCTCAGGATTTAGTTTTAGGAGTTTAGGAAGTTGTGGAAGCCCTAGATTCCTGACAAAAGCCAACAAACTTAGTCTCTGGAGGAAGTTAGCACAAAAAAGAGCCAAGAATAAGTTTTCAAAAGCAATGAGCAACACATAGTAAAAAATAACCAGACACTCAAGGAAAAAGTAGTTTCTAATGAGACCTCTCCTCTCATGTCTCCTCATTTTTCCTTTTACTTTGAGGGCTACTTCTCTTTTTCCTTTTGCTTCTTTTACCTTTCTTACTATCTACTCACCCCTTCTTCAGTTTTTATAGAGGTTTGGTATATTTCCATTGAAAATCATCCTATACTTTGTGGCCTCTTGTTTTTGTTCTCAGTTCTGTTGCTCTGGTTAAGTCCTTCCTAGTCATGTAACAGATGTTCTATTGTTAGAATCTTCTAGTTGATTTTAATTTTATTTTTTCTTCCCAAATTTGATAGTAAATCAGGTTCAGGCTAGTTAAGTCTCTTCTCACAGTCCTTCAGCAGTTTCTCTGTGAAAATTCCTAAGCATGATTTTTGATTTCCTTGTAATCTGGCCCCAGCTAAAAAAGCTAAAAAGTATTAGAAGCTGGGGAAATGATTGAGCACCCTTTATTCATAACATTCATTTTCATACTGAATAACAATATTTTAAATGAATTTATATGCTGTTTGAGAAATTAGAGGGTTTTTTTTTTTGGTTTTGTTTTAGCGTTACCATTGACTTTTCATGTAGTGGTTTACATATAATAGCTGCCTAATAAATGTTCACTGGATAAATTAATGACTAAAGAGAGAGCAGATAAAACTATTCAGTCAGCTGCCTCCCTTGGCACCTGTTGCCTGCATCAAGGATAAAGGGAGAAGGGCCGGCTCTGATACGCCTGTTGTCACATTGTGGATTGTCCCTTTGTTCTCTCAATTTCTCAGTGTGTCACTAGTACCCATGGAGTTATGCACCTTATCAGCATTCTGAGCTTCAGCTCCCTTGGTGATAGGATACAGGAAAAGAGTGGTACCAACATAAGCCATGCTTAGGATATGACATGAGGCCTGGATTTTCTTTTCTTGCCATGTGGAGTGTTTCATCTCTAGGGTCAAGTTTGTGATCCGAAAGAACTAGTTTTCTTCAATTTCCAGAGCCAGTAACAGCGTCCTTCATTTTAAGTAAACTATGGATAGAAAATTTTTATCTTAATAAAAAAGAGAAATCAGGAAACTATTTGGTATAATCCAACAACTTTAACTTAAGGAATTTTGAGGCTGGAAGAATGTATGAGTTATCAGGCAAGATGAGGTCGATAGGAGGAACCTACATTCGCTGGTGGTTCATTATAGTTTGCAGAAAGTTTTTCCATACATTATCTCTTTTTGTCTTTATACCATTCCTATGATACAGGCAAAGCAGATTCCTTTTATTACCATTTTGCAGACAAGTTAATGTCTAGCTAGGCTTTCTTTTACAAATGAATCACTTAGATAATTGCCAGAAACATTAGCTGAATACCTCCTATATCCCCTACACTCTGCTCTTGATTGCATTTTTTTTCTGATCTCTGCTACTATCTCTAATTTAGCTTTGTAATCTCAGGAAAACACTGACTGTTTTCTTCCATAATATTCTCATTCGTAAAATACGTACCCTATATCACAGCATTTTTTTTTTTACTTTCTACATCTCATTTTAACCTTTCTAGCCACCTCTTTTTCCTCCTCTCCAGCTTGAGTATTAAGAGTATATTATATTACTTTGTAGACAAATAAAATAGATATACCCTGAATTAACTGTTAAGTCAAAAGCCCTTCTTTCAGCCCTTTTGGGTTAGGAAAAACAAAGATCCTACTTATATAAACAAAATGTCAACAAAATATGTGCAATAATGCTTATAAAAATCTAGGGACACAAAACTTGGGCAATGTAGATAATCTACCTTGATTATAGGGACTTCACCCAATCTAGCATTTTGGCAGAATAAAAACTTGTTTGATGTTGATAATATTTGAGGGCAAATAGGCACACTATGTTAGGTCTTGGGATAACTAAGTGTCCAAGACTTAATTTTCGGTTTCATAAGCAAGTCAGCAACATTTAAGGAATACTAAAGTTGCATGTGGCTTAGTGCTCATACATGTAGTTTACTTACCACAGCATTCATTGAATGTCTACTTTTTCTGGGTACTGAGAATAAACATAGAAATCTGCCCTTAAATTTGAATAGAGAAGATGAAATCGTGGGCCGAATGCAAATTGTCTCTTCTGTTAGAGATTTTCTTAATGCGAATCTTTCTGCTAAGGTTGAGTTTAGAGAGAATTAATGAATACGCAAAGATTATTTATTTTGCTAATGTTGGGTTCACTTCCTCCCTGATAGATTATTATTACTAATTAATTTGTTACATTTTAAGGCCAAATTCTTCAACTCAAGGAAATAAATCTACATTTAGGAAAGAAAAAATATTTTTCATATACAAAAGTAATTATCGCTTCTTCAAATGGAATAATTATAAGGACTGGTTATTGGTTTACTAAGTGTCTGTCTGTTCAAGAAATGAATCATGACAGCTTTCCTTGTCCATCTAATCTATCCTGTCAGAACTTCTGAGGATCCTCAAAGCAATTCATTCTGGTTGGCAGCATCTATGTCGTGTGAAGAACAATACCAAACATGTGCCTGTGGTGGGAGTGGAAAAGCCCTTATGAGGCGAAGGGACTCATATCCTCATAAATTACAGCTGTGGTCATAATTCTTTAGTATTTTAGCTCAACATTTCAACAAGTTTTTTATGTTAATATTTTATTTGGAGCAATATTGTGATTTTCCAAGTGATTTCTCTTATGGAAACTCTTGGGTCTATGGAGGACACAGACAAATATTTCAGAGCTTTTTTATTACTCCAGACAGCAGCAAACACATGGCAACAATAATATACTAAAAGGAAAACTATTCTAGTCAGCCTGAACATTCTTCGTCAAAGCCCTTCTTTCATAATCTTGGCCATAAAGAGCCTGGAAAGGCGTACTACCACCTCTTCATTGTGTTATTCTCTGCCAGCACACAGCCCAGAAGGGAAATAAAACACATTTAACTGATGTGCACAGGCAGAAGAAAATCTATCAACAACTTTTTGTGAAATGTCTATTATATGAATTGAAAAGTATGTAAAAGCTGGGAAGCGGCCTTTGCCACTACTGAAATTGTTTCAAAGTCCCCGAGTTAGCTGCAGAACGGCAGCTTTGGGGAGGAGAATCAGCATGCTTGTTACTCATGATTGGCTGTTCCGTTCTGACTTAAGTGGAGACACTGCCTTGCCAGTGTGCCTTGAAAGGTCTGGATCTTAGAATAGTATCTATCTGTATTGTGTTAGAATGATTGTGTAAGATCCATGTCTTTGACTTGTGTTTTTAGAACAAAAGTGTTGCTTCAAGTAGAGGGATGAAAAGAAGAAAGGGAAGGCAAGGTTTCTTAGAAACTGCAAGCCTTTAGGTCAGTGCACATAAAGAGTTACTGCCTCAGGATGCACAGTTGCTGGTTAAATGAGACTATAGAGATTGATTTAGAGTCATGGTTAATGGGGTGTTCTACATGTCATCTCTGGAAGAAAATCAAGTGTGTTTTTGAGAGAGGGTGTTTTCATGTGAAGCAAACAACCAAAATCAGTCGAATGAGAGTAACCCCAGCGCGACCATTGGTTCCTCACCTGTGCCACACTCTGTGTGAAAAGCTGTGTCGCACATTAGTTTATTTAATAATTTCATATAATCTGTATTATATTCTTCATTTTATTGAGCTCAAAGAGTTTTAGTATCTTAAGGCCACAGAATTAATGAATGACAGGAGAACCTGGATTTGAATCCAGGTTTGGTTGGCCAGGTGTGGTAGCTCCTGCCTGTAATCCAGCACTTTGGAAAGCCAAGGCAGGTGGATCTTGGTAGGATCACTTGAGCCCAAAATGTTGAGTCTAAAGTTAGCTGAGATACTGACACTGTGGTCCAGCCTGAATGACAGAGTGAGATTCTGTTTCCAAAAAACAAAAAAAAAATTATGGTAGATTTTTCCTCTTCTGATGAGATTAATGTGCAAAACGTTAGAGAAACTAGAAGGAAGTGCATATGACTCCTAAAAATGCAAAGTAAGATGTATAGGCAATTAAGAATAATGTTAGTTCAAGATGAAATGTTAAAATCATAGTTATTTACTGGACTTAGTGAGAAAAGAAACTCAGTTTTTTTATTTAGCCTAGCACATTTGCTATACTAAAAAGCAACACAGGTGATTCATGAGAAAAGAAAATGAGAAAATAATGAAAATAACTATGTTACAGAAAAGTAGGGAGAAAGAGAGAAAGGAGTAGGAAAAGATGAGGTCATGAGAGTGGGCCTGGGTTGGCCTTAAAGATTTCTAAGCTAAGGGAAAAAAAAAAATTATATATATATATTTAAAACCAGTATAACCTTGAAAAATGATAGGGTTGCTAAATTTTGTACTGACTTCTGAATTTCGTTGTAGTTTTATATAACTAATTACAAGGCTGGTTCTTTCATTGTAGTAGTGTCAGAATGTCTCTGATGAAGGGAATAGTCCTCTCTGGTTTGCTCAAATTATGTGTAAACCAACTCTTTTACTTTTGCTAAGTTGAATTAAAGAGTTTTATTTAGATTATTTTATTATAGCTACTTGCTCTGAAATGAAGGATAATTGAGTAATCTAGAATCTGGGAGCTATTTTAGAGACTGGAAAATTTGATCGTCATCTACTACTTGAATAAATAAGCAGCTTATTAAATGTGAGCCCAATCAGTTGATACAATAGAGTATTTTTATGGGGTAGCTTCTTGTTCATTTGTTTTTAAAGTTTATATGATTTTTAAAATCTCTTTTCTCCCTCAAACCACTCAAATCCAGATACCTCTACATTATAGGTATAGGTACTTGGAAATATATAAACTTAAATGAAGAATATCTATGACGGGGAAGGAAAAAGTTAATTTAGTTTTTTGTAATTGTAATTTTTATAATCTGACTCAAGACTTTAGCCAGGAAAGTAAATCACTTGCATTTACCTAAAATTTAGAGTCTAGCACAGTATTTTGCATACAGAGGACGTTTGATTAAGTATTTGTTAATTTGTTTTTTTCTGCCCAGAACTGTCCTTGAGACATATAATTTGACTAATTTATGATTTATTGTATCTTAAGTATTACATATTTTAGCTTTAGCTGTTTCTTTGTATTCAAACTGAAATAGTTTCTATTAATGTGGGCCATTGTAATATCCCCAATTAACTGGAATATTTTGTTCAAAATAGACCTCTACTTGAGTATGTCTGTCAGGAATCATTAGCAAATGATAAATATACCATAATTGGCAGATTAGTTGATGATACACTTGTCCAATAAGCTGTAGTTATATTAAGACTCAAATTGTATGAAGATTTATGAGAAATCAGATACTTTATTGTAAAACGAAGGCAAAAGTAGCTTTCCGAGGATATAGACATAACCTTAAACTCTTGATAGTCTAGAACGTGTTTGGGTCAATCTTTCAAAGTAGTTGGAATTAACCAAAATATCAGAGGAGATGTCTGTATTCTGTATTCAGTAGTGGCATTTTCATTTGAATGAATGATTTGATTCTTCTTTCTTAAATGATTGTTTTGAATCTTGTTTTTCTGCCCACTTGATTTAATTTTATAACTCATTAGAGTAAGTCAGGATGTTTTGTGGTTTTTGTGTTTTCTTAGGGCTGCCATAGATACTTGAAGAGTTGCAGATTACTTAATAATGGTAATATCATGTTGGGTAGCTAGATTAGATGGAAGATTTCCTATTGTTGGATGGTTCAAGCTATATGGATGTGAAAGAAAAGGAAGTATGATTAAGGAAGATACTAGCATTTATTAAGTGTTTGACATTGTGCTAAAGTGTTAAAGGTATCTAATCTTGTATTGATTAAAAGCTACAGTGCCTTGTTTCTAATCAGTCTGTCTGATTTTACCCTGAGAACCTACATTTGCCAAGTGACTTGGATAAATTGTTTAAATTGTTTATACTCAATTCTCTGAAAAATTTGCAGATACCTGCTTCTGTGTTTTATAAATGATGATATTTAGAGGGACTTTTAAAAAAAGAATTGTAGAAAATAGGATTGTGTTTTTTCTTAAAAAGACATTCTGTGATTAAGAATGAATAGATTTGAATCCTTGTCAGTACCAAGTTGTGTAACTTGTTTTAACCACCTTTACCCACTTCAGGGTTCAGTTTTGTTATCAAATGAGGATATTCTGTTACATAAGTGTTTTGAAGCCTTTTTTTAATGAGTGCAACCCACAGTAAGAAATACATTTTATAAAACATTATAGCACATACGTGCTGAAAACAAAGATGTTACAAACCAGTACATGTTCTTACAATGTACAATGTTTCTTTATTTTTTAAAAAATGTCACTAACTAAATTGATTTTATGACCCTTAACCATTACTAGTTTGAAAAACAGTGGGTTAGATGCTCTTAGGTCTTTCATTGTTAGGATCTATAAGTGAGATTTAGGATTTAATTTTGCTATTTTTGATCAAAAAAAGAGTTTTTAGCAATGCTGAGCTATAATCCTCATGGTAACATGGAGGGGACATGATAGGAGCCTATGCCTGTGATTTTATAAGGGGACCTGCCAGATGGACTGCTGTGGGATCTGTGGGTCCCTGGGCCACTGGCCTGGCCAGCAGCAGTGACACTCCTCTCTCTATCCCCTTCTGTTGACTGTGTTTCCCTGTTGCATTACCTCATTCTTTGTGCTACCTGACTTTTTCTGATTATTATAAGAAAATACTTGAAGTGCATTGAGAAAATGACCAATGAGCCCTGTGGTAAATGTAGTCAGCTTATGAGTTCTTGAAGAGTCCATGGATTTTCTATGTTTGTACGTTTCTGTGTGTGCGCACGCCTGTGTGTACGTTTACATGTGTGTAAGGGAACACACAACAAGTGTCTTTTATCTCATTACCTTTCTGCATCTTGAATGTTATTACTATGCATATAATTGTTTTTATACCTGGGATGAATGTAGAAATAGTTTTTCATCATGTAAGAACAATGAGGGTATTTCCCATTGTGGCTAAATAGCCTGAACTTTATGGAAGTGGTGAGATTGAGCTGGACATTGGGTTTGTTACACCACATTCTGCTTGCTTATACTACTCCTGGAAGTCAGACAGTTTTGAAGTGGGTGATAATTGAGAGGAGACAGTTTTGAAGTGGGTGATAATTGAGAGGCCATCTTCGTGGATATGTTTTTGCTTGAGAGAGGGAGAGGGGAGATTTCAGCAATAAGCTTATCAATTCTGGAATTCCAAAGACCTCACTAGAACAGGAATGATAGGGTCATTCACCTATGCTGAATATTTCATTGTGACTGTCCTCTAAAACAGAGAGATGGGCTCCAGATCAAACCCATATTGTTAGGAGGCCTACAAGAGCAAGTTGGTATACTGTGGCAGCATAGAGTGTGGCTTGTGGCCTGTGACTTTCAGGGTTGTGGTTAATCTTATTGCTAAAAGGCAAACACTGGCTTTCTTCTTCCCCCCTTTAAAGTCTGCATAGGTCAGAGGAGCACACTGCTGCAGAACTGGTTAATGTAACTTCAAATGGTTAGGTGATGGGAGGGCTCTAGGACAAGGACATTCCAGAGCAGAGGGATGTAGACAGACAAGTAGAAAGTTGTCTGGAGGAATCCAGAGGGAAAGTCCTGATGAAACACTTTGCACAGTCCTTCATAAGCCTGTCTGGGTGTTCAGGGAAAGAGGGCAGGGCCATCCTGCTGAGCTGCACAGAGAAGGCATAGAGCAGCCCTCTGGGACTGAACCCTTAGCAGTGTGCAGACTCTTTGCATATAGCCATAGAAAGCCATTAGGAGTTCCTAGGGCATATTTTTCTGTCCTGATTTTTCTTTTTTCTTTTTCCAGCACAGAAGTCCTGATTTTACCATTGTCTTTTTCTTCTTTCAAAAGTTTAAAATATAGAACATGGGTTTCTTACTAAGAATCTGGCATTTTATATTTACTAACACACTTTAAAACAAACGTTTAATAAAAACATTGAAACAGTTTTTGTCAGACTATTGGATGAGCCCATAGAATGGCCCTGTTAAGGTGGGGTATATTTTGTTAGTTGTAAAGAAAATTGAGGCTACTATTAATTATTCATTTGGGCCATATGAAATTGCCATCTTATAGCCCCCAAATACAGTAGTTAAATATTAGCAGTATTATGTTATTCAACTTAATAATTTACCTGAGGTGAAATACCCAGGAAGTGACAGGAATGATAATCTAATTTAGCTCTGATGACGCCAAAATCAATCCTCACATTTTTCTACTTTCCAAGTTTTGGCCTGCTTGGACCTGTAACACCAGTGCCTGTGTACACTGCCTTAGTGCCCAAGGAAATGCACGCTCAAACCACTGCTGCCATCACTGAGGCCTGAAGACTGACCTACCTGCCATCCCAGGCCCTAGCAAAACTTTACCACAGCCTCCATTAATAACTGCATAAACTGCTAAGGAAATCACAGATAGCTGGTGCTATGTTCAGCTGAAGAAATCTTAAGGAAACTACACTACTGCATGCATCTAGAAGCATAGCTAAAGTGCCCTACCCTACCAATAGCATAGATACCTGTTCAAAAAAATGTCCTCCCCTATTAAATTCAAAAAATTGAAGGCAGTGACTGTAACACCAGATGCCCAAGTAGCAATATAAGGACGCAGGAAACATAAAAAAGCAAGGAAATATGACATCTCCAAAGGAACACAATAATTCTTCAGCAAGAGATTACAATAACAAAGAAATTCACAAAATTCCTGGAAAAAGAATTCACATTCCTGATTCTGAAGAAGCTCAGTGAGATACCAGGGAATTATGAAAAACAATACTTAGAAATCAGAAGAACAATGCAGGATATGAATGAAAAATTTACCAAAGTGATAGTTATCAGAAAAAAGAACTACACAGAAATCTGAAATTGAAGAATTCATTGAATGAAATTAAAAAAAATGTTAGAATCATCAATATGAGACCGGGTTGCAGGATGCCAGGAGGCTCAGCTCCCTAATAGAATGTGTTCTTCCAGGCCCTTGGTCCCTCAATCACCCAAGAATTGGGGAGGGGACCCTGCTGGTCACAGAGGGCTCTTAAGTAAATATCGGACCCCAAAGAGTTTTGCAGAAAGTGATTTATTTAGGTAGAGAGAGAAAAAGGAGAAAGAAATAGAGAGCAGCTCCCACGATGTCGTGGAAGGGGATCCAGAAATGGAGTCCGTCCAAATGTGGGAGAAGGGGACTTTTAACCTGGGAGTTATTCCCGCCCTATTCAGGTTTTCTGTCCTATGAAAGAAGTTCCTTTAACCTTCTGCTGGAGTGATTGATGTTTGATTTCTGGGCAGTCTGGCTTCCCACATGTGAAAGTTAAAGACCTCTAAGCTCCCTGATGGAGACGTGGGTGGAGGTATGGCGGTGGGAACTTCTTGCCTTTGAAGCTACACCCCTTTGTGGACCTGGAAAGAGAATACATTCCCTCAAGTAAACTAGATTAAGCAGATGGATTCTGAGAACTTAAAGACAGATCTTTTAAAACAACCAAATCAGGCCAAAATAAAGCAAAAAGAATAAAAAAGAATAATTGAAGGCTTTGTGACATATAAGATACCATAAAGCCACCAAATATTTGAATCATTTGGGTCCCAGAACACAAAGAATAAAAGAGTTAGAAAACTCATCTATTAACTTGTTAAGAAATAATAGATGAAAACTTCGCAAATCTAGAAAATGATTTAGATATCCAGAAACAGGAAGCTCCAGGATCCCCAAACAGGTACAATGCAAGGAAGTCAAACTATCTAAAATCAAAAACAGAATTCTGAAAACAGCAAGAGAAAAATGCCTAGTCACTTAGAAAGAAACCCTTTATAGGCTAATGGTGGATTTCTTAGCAGAAACCTAACAGGACAGGAAAGAATGATGTATTCAGATATGTTTAAGTATATATGTTGTACTGAAAGAAAAACATTGCTATCCAAGGATACTCTATCCAGCAAAAATATTCTTTGTAACTGAAGGAGAAACAACGTTTTTCCAGAAATTGCTCAAGGAAGTCCTAATCCTGGGAGCAAAATGACTACATTTACCATCATTAGAACTTATGAATGTATAAAACCTGCTAATAAAGCAGTCACACAAACGAAGAAGGGAAAATAATCAAATGGTACCTGTACAGAAAACCACCGAACCGAAATTAGAGATAGTAAGTGAAAAAGAAAGGAATGAAGAGTTTATAAAACAACCAGAAAACAGTAATAATATAATAGGAACAAAACCTCACATATTAATAGTAATCTTGAATGTGGAAGGATTGAATTTTCCACTTAGAAGTTACAGACTGGCTAAATGGATTAAAAGGTAGGATCCCGCTATGTATTACCTACAAGAAACACACTTTACCTATAAAGACACATATAGACTAAAAATAAAGGAAAAGAAAAAAATTACTCCACATGAAACAGAAACCATAAGCAAGTAGGAGTAATTATACTTATGTCAGATAAAACAGAGTTTAAGTCAAACACAGTTATTAAAAAAAAAAAAGACAAGATCATTATATAATGACAAAGGAATTAGTTCAGCAACAGAATATTATGGCTCTAAATATTATATATGTGTCCAACACTGGAGCAACCAGATTTATAGGATAAATATTACTAGATTTAAAGAGAGGGACTACAATAAAATAATAGTAGAGAACTGTAACCCCTCTCTCAGCACCACACAGATCATTCAGACAGAGAGTTAACAAATGAACATTTATAAACTTTGATTTAAACTGGATTTTAGACCACTGGGACTCAACAGATATTTACAAAACATTTTATCCAAAAACTACAGAATATAAAGTCTTCTCATCAGCATGTAGAATATTCTCCAGAATAGATCCCACAAAATAAGTAACAACAAATTTTTTAAAAGCAAGATCATGTCAAGTATGTTCTGAGAACACAATAGAATAAAACTAGAAATATCAAGAGGATCTTTGAAAACTAAAGAAATGTATGGAAATTAAATGCACTCCCCTGAATGATGATTAGATCAATAAAGAAATTAAGAAGGAAGTTAAAAACTTTCTTGAAACAAATGAAAATGGAAACACAACATACTAAAACCTGTGGGCTATAGCAAAAGCAGTACTAACATGAAGTTTATAGCAATAAATGCCCACACTAAACAGTAGAGTTTAAATAAACAACCTAATGATGCACTTCAAGGAACTAGAAAAGCAAGAACAAAACAAATATAAGATTAGCAGATGGCCGGGCGTGGTGGCTCACGCCTGTAATCCCAGCACTTTGGGAGGCCGAGGCGGGTGGATCACGAGGTCAAGAGATCGAGACCATCCTGGCCAACACGGTGAAACCCCGTCTCTACTAAAGTACAAAAAATTAGCCGGACGCGGTGGTGCGTGCCTGTAGTCCCAGCTACTCGGGAGGCTGAGGCAGGAGAATTGCTTGAAACCGGAA
>PVKP010018137.1:0-44771 GCA_004027715.1 Plecturocebus donacophilus
GCGTCCACTCGTTCTCTGTGCTTTCACTGGGAGCTACATTCCTGAGCTGTTGCTAATCGGCCATCTTGGATCTCTCTCCCAATCCTATATTTCTTTATTTGCCTCCTCCCTAACTAGACTCTGAACTTCTTGAATATAGGACTTTGCCTGATCACCTTTGTATTCAAAGCATCAATTTTAATTTTTGGCACATTGTTGGTCTTCAATACATGTTTGTTAAGTGAATAAATGAATAAATGAGTGAGCTGAACCATGGATGGAGAAGGAAGAATTTCATTGAATCTTTATGTAGAAATTTATATTTAAGCTACTATGAATTGCATATTGTCCAGCTAAACTTCTGAAACTCCAAGTGAGGTTAAGAGGATAGCCTAATGTCATGGGCTGGCCTTAACTTTGCTTTCTTTTTGTAAGTGCCAGTGTGCAGATTTGAAAAATCTGCCTCCATACACCATGCTAAAACTCTTTAGTGGCAGAAAACAGCTGAATGTTTCAAAACAACTTACAAGATGTACTGGAAAGAACTGGATATTTCCTCTACCAAGAAAATGGGCTTGTAAATGCTTGGTGTGTCCAATTCTGGTAATGTTCAGTTTTTAAAAATAATCAAGAAGGTTATTTGCCATCCCTACAGTGTCATTAGATAACTGCTGCCTCAGCCTTTTGCAAGCAATTATGGTGAGTTTTAAAATCAAGTAGCAGTGCCAGGGTGCAATTCTCCTGATTTCTCTTTTGCAGCTTTACTTCTTTTCTTAGTACTTTTGAATCCATTTTTATGTGATTCTTGATGGGCTTTCTAAAGATTATTTGAGAATAAGAATGTTCTACTGCTGACTTTCAGATACTCAAATATTTTTCTCTTTTTTGAAGTAAAGTCTAAAAATCCTCTAATAACTTAAGCATCCGCATCATAGGGGTTAGCTACACAGATAATCATCCTATCCTGCTAAGTTTGATGAACTATATTTTCTCCAAAGTCCTCTTTATTCTGTTCTAGAAAAGTGTTAGTTTGGAAGACAGATGCCTTCCTAAAATTTTGGCTTAATGATTCTAAAGGGAAAATTTAGGTTGAAAACTGCCAGATAACTCTTCTTTCTTTTTCCTCCAAAATAATCAAGATGTGAGTTCCAAAAGTCTGGGGGCTCAATACTCTCAGCTGGAGACAAAACCTATCTTGTGTTCATTTGTAAAAAATAACTCCTTGGTAAGGTGTTTTGTCCCAGAAAG
The DNA here is from genome assembly GCA_004027715.1 of Plecturocebus donacophilus. Lineage (NCBI taxonomy): Eukaryota > Metazoa > Chordata > Mammalia > Primates > Pitheciidae > Plecturocebus > Plecturocebus donacophilus. The sequence continues at coordinate 1,228 of PVKP010018137.1, forward strand.
TCATTCCTGATAGACCCATACTGTATAATATCAAATGAAAAATTCAGCTAGCTTGTCCTCTTTTCATTCTCCCTTCGCTTCTCGGTCCTTCATCCCCTTCTCTCTTTATCTGTTATCTTGAGCACTATCATTTGACCCAGTTGCCCTTTCCTGCTTCTAAGCTCACTTTCTGTGAAGAAGACTGTTTGACTTTCTTCAGTTCTTGTTTTGCAGAAGAACTCAAAAATATTCAAAAGAAACAATAGTCTAACTTTCCTAAGAAGTTAAATTTGATCATTCACCTGGTGAAAGTGACCTGCTGTGAGTGTATTCCAAGCTGCTAGGGCATATCCTATAAAAGAGAGTTCAAAGTTCTGGAAAAATAAGGAAAAATCAAAAACTTATACCGATAGACTAAGAGTTATTCAGGAGCAGTCACACGGAGCTTTAAAATGCAATTAGCACCTGTCTTCTAAACATCTGGAAAGCATGAATTGAAATGTGTATTTCAGAATCTGTAAAATGGCCTGGTGCTTTTTTTTTGAAGAGAAACATAATCATATATATATAAAAGAATTTATTATGTGACAATATTCTTTATTGATGTTTTCAGTAGAAGCATACATAGCATACAACATATTTTACTAAGAGACTTAAGGGATTATTTAAACATATTGTAGTCTAAGAAGATCATAGTATCATTTCACGATAGCAAAGGCCAGACCAAGGGAAGTGGAGCTAGGTAGGACTCAGGACTCTTGATTCCTATTCCATGTTCTTCTCACTTTAAGAATTGAGTCAATGAATTTGCTTGCTATTGGCTACATTTGCAGTTTTTACACTGAGATCATTGAAAGGGGTTTGTAGATCTTCTGTAATTTCAAGTCAATTTCAGTACGTGTGCATTTTCCTCTGGGAGAAACATAGTTTTCAAAAGACACAGTGGGGCACGGTGGCTCAAGCCTGTAATCCCAGCACTTTGGGAGGCCGAGGTGGGCAGATCACCTGAGATCAGGAGTTCAAGACCAGCCTGACCAACATGGTGAAACCCTGTCTCTACTAAAAATACAAAATTAGCCAAGCATGGTGGCGTATGCCTTGTAAACTCAGCTACTCAGGAGGCTGAGACAGGAGAATTTGTTTAAACCCAGGAGGCAGAGGTTGCAGTTAGTCAAAATTGCACCATTGCACTCCAGCTTGGGCAACAAGAGAGAAATTCTTTCTCAAAAACAAAAACAAAAAAAGACACACAGAATAGCCCATACCAGCCCCCTTCAAATGAGGTATAAAAACTTTTACACTAAATAAATTAAACTGAATAAATGTTTGCTTTGTCGTAATTTAAAAAATCATGGATAAATGTTTTGAACACTCATTACTTCCCTCAGCTATCCACGTGTGAAGCAGGTTAGATTCAGTTCTTCTTATTAAACTTCTCTTTAAATACTACAGAGCAGTCATCCAAGAAGAAGACAAAAGACCAGGGACTTAAAAAAAAAAGAAATGCTACACATTCTGATGTTACATAATTAATCTGTTAAGAGGTTGTCTTTCTTTTACGTACTCCACCTATATATGTGGTTTCTATGTCTTCACCTATTGCCCCACTCACCATCATCAACTTCTTACTGTAATGCCAAAAATCTAAATTATAAGTGTACTGTATCATAAGGCAGCTCTCTTAGGTAACTAATGAACTCTTGGCAAAAATCTTGATAAAGGCTTTGTTGTTTGCTATTTTTTATTTCTCCATCTAAATTCCCTTACTATATGTTGCTCATTCTTGTAGCATGATTACTTTTTTGAAAATTTTCTTTTCTCAGCTAATACAATACTATTCTCACTTCTGTTGCTCTGACTCCTATTTCTTCTCCCATCTGTTGACTCCAGGTATCCCACAATCTTTATTTCTTGACTGTCCTCATGTACATAATATGTATATACATTCCCTCAAGGGTTTCATCCATTCATCCTTTCCTCTCCATTGAGGAATCTCAAATGAGCCTCTCCAGCCTCTTTCCTTCCATCTTATATTTCCAACTCATCAGATTGAAGGCCAGTTTATTATAGATTCCTCCATCAAACAGTCCATCGTCATATATCTTCAAAAGAAATGAATCTCTTGTTTACAAACAGAATCTCCCTTCTTACATTCCATGTGTCTGGCAGCAGCACCTACTTTTCACCATCTTCAAATCAAGACATTCAAACTACTTTTTGATGTTGTATTCCTTTTCATTAACAGTATCCAAGAACTATCCAAATCTCATTGTATTCCCCACTAGAAATCTTCAGGCTTTCATTTTTAGTCAACAATTTTTTAAAGATTCCACTAGGTACCAGATGATTTGGTAGGTGTCTTAGGGGGAACCAAAAAGAACAAAACTGTTTTAGCCCTCTAAGAAATTACTATCTAACAAGGAATATGAAGCATGTTCACACATAGTTACAATGCAAGGCCTTAATAGCACTGGCAGTGCTACCCTTGGCTTCAGTCAGGCATCAGTTATGCCTTGCCCCTATTGAATTTTGCCCAAATTCATACCCATCTGTAGAGCTTTAGACTTTCTGTTTTGTGCATCATACTTTTTAAATTTATTTTTACTTTTCTACATGTGGTCCTTCCATCTTCATGACTTGTTTGTTTTTCCCTCTCTTCTGGACTTACATGTAGAAGGATACAACTGCATAATCCTCTTAATCCAATGGAGGCTTTTTTCTTTTTTGAGTTTTCACCTTTGGCAATTAGTATTAACCAGAGGATAACCTGGACAATGCACTTTCTACCCTGAAAGCTGATTTCAACTAATGGGAGCTCCCTTTCTCTAGCTCTCTTTGCTTTTGAAAATCTGAGATCATTTACCACTTCGGGTGAGGCTGTGTTTTTCTCACTGGGTGAGGTCTGTTTTTTTACAGTTAGGATAAGAATGACCTTCTAAACCTTGTAAAGCACCTAAGTCACTTCTGAGTATCGTTCTCTTCTCACCTGGAATGCTTTGACATGCTACAAGATGTGACGAAGTAATCCTTAGGCCCAAATTAATAAGAAGGGCATGGCTGCACAATAAACAAATACTGGGTCCATAGTTTTGTAGCCAGGTGCAAGAAGGAAAACTGCCAAAACTTTAGCACCCATGCCTATTGATTTCCTACATTTTCAACATCCATTTCCTACTTCACATATTTTAAATGAGCTCTGGGCTCCCCTGAAACTCTTATGCTACTACCATAAATATTTTATACAGCCTCCCAACCTCTGTGTCAACTGCTATGTCACACGATTGAGTGGAGGGGGAAAACAAACAGCTCATGCCTAATTTTGGGGCTTTTGCCAATTTCAGGTTTGCAGGGAAAAGGCTGCCAAAGCAAAAACCTGTTCTTAAAGCCAGATATATTTTATTGTATTTCTTGTACCATTAATCCATGAAAGCATCATTTTCACATTTTGTTTTTAAAACAAGAAATCCATTTTATTTAACTTCTCTAAGATCTTATGAGAAACAACGTGTTGAAACATGATTTTGGCTATTTGTAGGCTAAGAATATTTATAAATCATTTATAAATAAAGAAGAAAAATAAGATTCTTGGTTGAATCTTATTTTCTAATCTGAAAGGTTATCCAATTAGCTAATGAAACAAAGGTGGAAAACTTGTCTACCTTTAAAAGTACTCCTTCTGATCTTTGTGTATGTGTATGTATATGTGCTACTGCCTGCTTTGCAATTTTACGTTTTATATACTGAGAAATCTTGCTTTCCAATTCTCTGTTTAGGAAACAGAATTCAACATCCCTTCCAATATTCATCCCTGTAACTCTGAGGCGGTGAGGTGGGGTGGGCATGGATGGGTCACTGAGAATTATAAGGGTATAGTGACATCTACAGGCAGCATGGATACTGTTAAATAAGATATGGTTACTATCATCTGAGGAATGGACTAACAGACCTCTCTGCTTTAGGTTTAAATGTGTCTTGCTCACAGAAACCAACAGGAAAGGTTGGACCAATTAAGCTGGAACAAATGACACAAGAGATCTTGCTAAAATTAAAATCCATGTAATAAATGGGGCTTTGTTTCACCTCGTTGATCTTCATTTTTGAAATGGAAACAGCAGTTTGGCAGTTCATTTTGAAAATCGATATAAGTCATACATAGATACTTGATGAAAGGGGTCACTTCAAATTCATAGAAATCACAGAGAAAAAATATGCCAATTAGAAATTCAGAAAGTCATTTTTGGCTTTCAGCGATAAAATGGTTCCAGAATAAAACCCTTTTGGAGGTCTGATTCAGTATTTATTTTACAACTCAGGCTAACATTATGTAAGTAAGAAGTTATTCCTGCATTTTCTTAATAGTAGGAGTGAGGAGAACAGTAACAGCAAGTGGGTGGTGCATAATAACACATAATGAGATTAGGCTCATTGGTGTCTGATGCTTAGCTTTATGTGTCAGCTTGACTGGGGTCAGAGATACCAAGATAGTTGAGAAGAGATTATTTCTGGGTGAATCTGTGAGGGTATTTCTAGAAGAGATTAGCATTTGAATCCCTAGATTAAGAAAAGAAGATTCACCCTTACCAATGTCAGCAGGCATCATCCAATCCCTTAAAAACCTGCATAGAACCAAAAGGCAGAAGAAGGGCAATTTGTCTCTCTTCTGGAGCTGAGGTATCCATCTTCTCCTGCCCTTGAACATTAAAGTTCCAGATGCTAGAGCCTTCAGACTAAGATTTATACCGGCGGGCCCCACCCCCCACCCCTCCTGGAGCTGAATTACACCACCGGTTTTCCTGTTTCTCCAGCTTGCTGGGGACATAACTCAAGACTTTTCAGACTCTCTAATTTTGTGAGCCAATTCCCTTAACAAATCATCTCTTTATCTATCTCTCTATCTATCATCTATCTATCTATCTATCTATCTATCTATCTATCTATCTATCTTATTGATTCTGTTTCTCTGAGGAACCTCAACTAATAAGGTTTTATTTTGCTATCAGGGTAAAAACAAAACAAATCAAAGAAAGAAAAAGACAAAATTTAAACTCCCAGTAGGTGATATTATGCTTTATACTTCATTGTATTTCTCATGGTGGCTAGACATAGTTAGTAAATAGTTGATCAATTAGGAAAAAATAAATAGTCTGTAAACCTGATTTTAAAAACTTCTTATTCTAATGTCTATTGATTTAGTAGAAAAGAATAAGAAGTTTAAGTACAGTGGAGATTTGGCAGTCAAGCTGCTAAAACACCTTTATTAGTATCTGCTACTGCCAAGTGCTATACAGGTCTGCTTAAAGGTGGAAAAATCCAACTGCTTAATTAGTTCTTATTATCCCTTCATTTATTTTTTTGCTCCTGCACCTTTATCCTTGCAATGTTTAACATGGAAAAAATGTGAGTTTCCAGGGGGAACTGCTGAGATTATCTGACTAGAGGAATTTTACCCATAGCCCAATCAAGGCGTCTGGCTGCTAGGTGAATGTACCTCAACACCAAGAGGCTATAGGATGTCCTGCTACATGGGGGCCTCTTCTATTAAGGAAAAGCATAGTAGAAAGGTTTCTTGAGGACTCCCAAAGGACCCACATGTGTGTCTAATTAGTAGCTCAGTGTGGCCACTGTCATACTCAGGGCGTCTTCAGCCTGCCAGTATTAGAGCAGCAGGAACAGATACATAGCTGGCAAGGCTTTAAAGAGAGACGAGGCCAGGCGCAGTGGCTCACACCTGCAATCCCAGCAGTTTGGGAGGCCTAGGCAGGTGGATCACCTGAGGTCAGGAGTTCGAGACCAGCCTGACCAACATGGTGAAACCCCATCTCTACTAAAAAATACAAGAAAAAAAAAACCTTAGCAAGGTGTAGTGGTGCATGTCTGTAATCCCATGTAATCCCAGCTACTTTGGAGGCTAAGACAGGAGAATCACTTGAACCCAGGAGGTGGAGGTTGCAGTAAGCCAAGATCACACCATTTCACTCCGGCCTGGGAAACAAGAGCGAAACTCCGTCTCAAAATAAATAAGCAAATAAATAAGTAAAAGTAAAAAAAATAATAATGAAGAGAGAGGGGAAAAAGGTGTCTTAGAATCAGACCCCACCTCATATCCCCCAGCTCCAACATAATAACAGTCAGGGAAACCACTCAAGCATGACTTGAGGATAAGAAAAGAGATGAGATTAAAAACAACTTTGAAATTGAAGCTTTAATTTAAACTAAGTTTTAATAGTCAAATGTGGCCACAAAGCTATGAATCTTCACCAGATCATATTGCTGGACTGGAAAATAAAGATCTAACAGTCTGAGAGGAGGCAGTAATTGGAAGCACTGCAGCCATTTTACCTTTAATCTCACCAAGCTGAAACTTCTCAACAAACATATATATTTTGGGTGGACACCTTCAGTCCATAGCAAGGATCCCTTGCCATGTGGTAAAAACTGTTTACACAATGGGGTAGAGAAGACAAGGATAGAAAATGGTTTTCCATTCCATGCCAAGGTCAGGGCATTATAATTTCAGATATAAACAATTTTCATATCTCCACTGAATCTTGGTTGTCTGGTCATGATTAAGACCAAAGGAACCAAAAAACTGATTGCAAAGTCAGAGGCTCCACCCTTTGTCCCAATGCCAGAGACAGTTGATGCTGTTAATTCCTGAGTTTTTTGAGGACTTTCAAGGTAATTAACATGACTTGAAAGTAAAAATATATTCTTCAAAAAGATGTGCAACTGGCTGGCAGCCTAGAGCTCAATAGTATCAGACTTGAAGTTAATCAACAGCACATTAGCAAACATAGAAAGTAGTAAATATAATGGAAAGTTAAGCCTAAATAGAAAGAATGTTTGCATCTGAAAGTCCCTTACCACAAAAGTAGAATGAAAGAAAAAATAAACAAATCCACTATTATAACTGGAAATTTTAACCCTCTATCAGTAAGTAAGAGATCCAGAAGGCAGAAAATTAGTAAGGTTATGGTTGAACTCAATCAATCAGTCCATGGGCTCTAATTGACATCTACAGAATAATCGATCCAACAACAGCAGAATACATATTCTCAAGCTCAAATGCAACAGTCCCCAGTATAGACCATATTTTGGGCCACAAAATAACCCTTAAGAAATTTAAACAAATCAACATCATAAAAAGTATGTTGTTACACCACAGTGCTGTTACATTACAATTAAAATATAAATCAGTAACAGAAAGATAGCAGGGAAATCCCATACTATTTAGAGATTAAACAACATACTTCTAAATAACACGTGGGTCAAATAAAACGTCTCAAGAGATATTTAAAAAATATTTTGAATTAAATCAAAATGAAAGTAAAACCTATCAAAATTGGTGGGATGCAACAGAAGCAGTGCTTAGAGGGAAATGTACAGAATTGAATGCATTCATTAGAAAAGAAGAATAATCTAAAATCAATAATCTAAGCTTCTACCTTAGGAAACTAGACAAAGAGGAGCAAATTAAATCCAAAGTAAGAATAAGAAAATAAATAATACAATTCAGAGCAGAAATTTTTGAAATTACAACAGCAAAACAATAGAGAGAACCAACGAAACCAAAAGCTTTTACTTTGAAACTGATAAACCTCTAGCCAGCCTAACCAAAACACACACACACACACACACACACACACACACACACACACACACATACAGAGAGAGAGAGAGAGAGAGAGAGAGAGAGAGAGAAAGACACAAAATCCTAATATCAGAAATGAAAGAAGGGTCATTACTGTTCCCATGGACATGAAAATGATAATAAAAGAATACTTTGAACAACTTCATGCCCACAAAATATGAATAAGCCTATTATCTACTTAAAAGAGTAAATCAATTAATAAACTTACAAAGCACCAGTCCACAGATGGCTTCACTACTGACTTTCACCAAACATCCAAGAAACAAATGATACCAGTTTTCTACAATCTCTTCCAAGAAATAGAAGCAAAGTGAATATTTCCTAACTGATTCTATAAGCTAGCATTACCCTAAAATAAAATCAGGCAGACATTACAAGAAAGAAAAACTACTGACCAGTATGTCTCATGAACATAGATGCCAAAATTGTCAGTGAAATATTAGTGAATCAAATCCAACAATACATTTAAAAAATTACATACCTTGGGCAGGCACAGTGGCTCACTCCTGTAATCCCAGCACTTTGGGAGGCCAAGGCAGGGATCACTTGAGGTCAGGAGTTCAAGACCAGCCCGGCCAACACGGCAAAACCCCATCTCTACTAAAAATGCAAAACATTAGCCAGGAATGATGCTGTATGCCTACTTTGGAAGCTGAGGCATGATAATTGCTTGAACCCAGGGGGCAGAGGTTACAGTGAGCTGAGATCAAGCCACTGCACTCCAGCTTGGGTGACAGAGGGAGACTCTGTCTCAAAAAAAAAAAAATATATATATACACCTTGACCTAGTGGGATTTATTCCAGGTATGCAAGACCAGTTGATAATCAATTAAGGCAATTCATTATATCAACAGGACAAAGACAGAAAAATCGTTTGAACATATCAATAGATGCAGAAAAAGCAGCTGACAAAATCCAACACCGATTCATGATTAAACAAAAAAAAAACTCTGAGTAAATTAGAAATAGAGGGTAGGGATGAATAGGCAGAGCACAGGGGACACTTTTAGGGCAGTGAAACTATTCTGTATGATACTGTAGTTGTGGATACGTGTCACTATGCCTTTGGTAAAATCTATAGAACCATACAACACAAAGATGTTTTCTTACATAAACTATGAACTTTAGTTAAAGGTAATGTATCAATATTAGATCATCAATTGTAATAAACATAGCACATCCGTGCAAGATGTTAATAAGAGGGGAGGGGAAACTGTTGGGAATTCCTTACATAGGAACTCTTTGTATTTTCTACTCATTTTTTCTGTAAATCTAAAAGCTCTCTAAGAAATAAAATATATTAATTAAAAATAAATATAAAGGGAATAGTTCCCATATAGGGGAAAAAAAACACATGTCTAAAGTAGTCTTCGGAACTGCAAACCATAATGAAGGATTTGGTAGCAGACTCATCTTCACTGTAACCAGCAAAGAGGATTGACCTTTGACTTGTGGCATCTTCCAGAATCTGCCAAGGTGTTTCTTATCTGTCTACCTTTGTTGTACTATCCTCTAGGAAAGGCCTTCTTGCCTTTTTTTTTCCCAAAGATCAAGTGATGCCTTCTCATTGAAAATTTTCCTAATCACCCCAGACAGCATGAGTTATCTCCCTGTACCCACTTGTTCTTATTCTTATTTGTGAAGATTAAGCTCTGCTTTTTTCTTAATCTTGCCCAAATTCCTATCTAACGGGTCTGGGGAGTCATATCCTACAAACCATAAATTCTCATCAGAGGAGTTTTATTTAACCCTGTATATCATGACTTACTTTCCAATCTGACTCTGGCATAACAAGGAAGAAAATCACAACATTTTACCCCAAAACATGTTTCACCACCATATCTTGAAATGGCCTTGCAAAGCCGTCATTTGTGGGGAAAATCCAAATTCCATAGAGAATCTCCTTTCCCCTTTGTTTTCCTTGCTTTCTTTCCCAATCCAGGAGATAATCAACTAACAGCCAGGCACGTTTTTAGGTCCCATAAAAAGCATTTTATGACCTGCTCTCTCTGAAGTCTGCTACCTGAGAGCTTCCTCTGTGCAGTAAAACTTGGTCTCTGCAATTCTTTATTTTAACCTGAACATTTCCTTTCTATTGATCCCAGGTCTTTAGATAAAATCAACCACTGTCAACCAGAAAATGTTTAAATTTACCTACAGCCTGGAAGCACCCCCACCCCCGCTTTGAGTTGTCTCTTTCTGAACCAAACCAATAAATTTCCTAAATGTATTTGATGGATGTCTCATGCCTCCCTAAAACATATAAAACCAAACATAACCCAACCACCTTAAAAACATGTTCTCAGAACATCCTTAGGGCTGTGTCACAGGCCATGGTCACTCCTATTTGGCTCAGAATAAATCTCTTAAGATATTTTACAGAGTTTGACTCTTTTCATCAACAATTGCAATAAAGAATCTATTACTTGGTACTGTTATCTACATCTTATTTTTCTAGTAGCATATAAACTTCTTGGTAATAGGACTTGGATATTTTTATATGTTCATTGTTTTACTAACATGTAGTGTTAATTTAATAAATGCTCATATAAATGTTGAATGAAGATGAACAAAAACAAACAAACAAAATCCTTTACATGTGCTCCATATTCTGGGGCACCTTTCTAGGTGATATATATATATGAGTGGTAGTCATATATTTATCAGTGTGGCAGTATGGCCTAGGTACTGATAAATCAGAACTTTTCTGTACCTTAGTATTCTCATTTATAAAATGGAGATTTATGTCATAGTTTATAGAAAACATTAGTGTAGTTAACATTTGTAAATTGCCCATATAGTCAAAGCATTTAATTAATATAAGATTTTTTATTAAAATACACTATGCAGTCATTGTGATATGCACACACTAAATAGCTTGTTACCCAGAATATCAGCTCCTTAAAGCCCAAGATAATTATGCTTTTTATACACCAGTGTAGCTATAACATAGTCAGGCTCATCAGAAGGAATCCAATATATACTTATTAAAAGAATGGTAAATAATTGGAGGAAGGAAGGAAGGAAAAAGGAAGGAAGGAGGGAGGGAGGGAGAGAGGGAAGGAAGGAGGAAAGGAGGAAAGGAAAGGGAAGGGAGGGATGAAAGGAAGGGAAGGGAAGGGAGGGACAGACGGAGGGAGAGAGGGATGGTTTGCATAGATAGAATTTTCTGCACTAACGGACATTTCCTATATCTGTGCTGTGCAATACAAAAGCTATATATGACTACTGAACACTTCTAATGTGTGTGGTACAACTAAAGAGTTGAATTTTTAATTTTATTTAAAATTGATTCATTTATCTGGAGACAGAATCTTGCTCTGTTGCCCAGGCTGGAGTGCAAGTGGCACAACTTCTGCTCAGTGCAACCTCTGCCTCCCAGGTTCTAGCAATTCTTCTGCCTCAACCTCCCAAGTAGCTGAGATTACAGGTGCACATCACCACGCCCAGCTAGTTGTTTGTATTTTAGTAGAGACAGGATTTTACCATGTTGCCCCAGCTGGTCTGAAACTCCTGAGTTCAGGCAATCTGACCACCTCGGCCTCCGAAAGTGCTGGGAATACAGGCGTAAGCCAGTGTGCTGGCCCTCATTTAATTTAAACAGACAGACGTGTCTAGTAGCTACTGTGTTGAACAGCATGGGTATACCTGTATATACTTTCTTAAGAAACTTCAATGTTTTAAAAAATCCATTGAGTAAATCATTATTGAGAGTCTTCCACATTTAAAATACTATTTTGAATGTTCTGGATATCAGGGAACTAAAAGTCTGTGTTCCTTTTCTTGGAAATTTATTTGAAAAGAGGCGAAAAATATGTATTGAATGATTAAGTAACCTAAAATGTAACTTTTACACATAACCTGTATGCACTGCTTTAAACTGCAATTAAAGCTATAAAGAAACTTAGTTATAAGTATAAATGTGGAACGAGATTAGTAAATATAGAGATGTCTTAGAAAATGAACGAATAAAGAGTGTTATATGTGACATAAAACTTGTTTTTACTCTGAACTATCAAAAAATTCTAAATATTAATAATGCCTTAGCAAGGTTTCAACTAACATTTTAAGCCAGTCTTATTTTATTCACCCTGACACTATTTGGACAGTTTGAGACCTGTATTTTAATAAATGTCCATAGTCAGCTAAAAATGGTCATTACTGAAGAAAAGCTCTGCAGTTGAAAATGATCACAAAAAATGTTAATAACAGTGTCAAGATATCTATGGACTTCTTATTAGCATGTTTGAATTTAGTCAGAAAACACTTTTTTATCTTCTGGGGAAACCTTAGTTTCCAAGCATTTAACACTTCCTAATGAAGTGCTAATAAGACATCATTATGGGTAACAGCATGGCTCCAAATTTGGCTTCTTATCAGAATCACCTGAGGCTTCTTTTAAAAATCTAGATTTTAAGGCTTCTCTTGATTCAGGGGTTGAAATGGGCCTCGAAATCTGTATTCCTAATAAACTTCTGAAGTGATTTTTATTACCAGAGTGGGTAGAACCTGCTGCTTTTTAAGAACTCACAAGCCCTGTTATCCATTGCTGAGAGAAGGAAAAGAACCCACCACTTTTGGGGGTAGATATTTTCCCTCTATCATTTGTGTGACTCTTTCTGGAGCACGATTGCATACTCCCAACATGGGAATGGGTCCTGAACTTAACAAAGATTTTTGTATTACACTGTAAAACAAAACTCCTTTAATTTCAATATCTATTTATTAACATGCATTTTAATATATTTTGTGCCTTTTGTTGATCACTTGATATTGTTCTGGATACTCAACGGTTTTTATCATTAAAGAGAGTGTTTTTGTTTCTCTTAGTTTGTACTACATTTTGTTTTTCAGATAGCTTACAACAATCAGGAACTTAGAGCCAGAGAAGCCTTAGACTTCAGTAAATATTTGATAGAATCCACAGTTTAAGTGTCCATCTCTCTAGATCACAACACTAGATTTAGATCTTTTGCTTTCAGTTGGAAATGTCACATCAAATCCAACATATTAAGTAAATATATAGCATACGTAGGCCACCTGGCCATTGTGTGTTTAACAAATATTAAAGTTTGGAGACAAATTTCTTCTGCCATTGGATGATCTCAGTCAACCACTGACAAAAACTGAAGTTCAAATTCTGATGGTGGATTTTTGTTTCCTTTATTCTTGGTCTTTGAATATTTCATGTAATTTTTTGGCTATTTTCTCCTTAGAGTTTTTTCTTAAAAGAAAAATCATTATCAACAGCTTAAGCAAAGCCCTACTGTAATCAAAGCAGTGTATATTCATTGGAAGAAGAAAAGTAGGAAGGCAGAATTTTAAAAGCAGCATTCTTTTCTTGGGGCTGAGTTTCTTCACCCACCTGCAAACTGAAAAGAACTAACTAGGTGTTAGGATTCTGTCATTGTTCACTAGATGATTTGTGTACATCAAGCTGAGGGTTTTTTTTTTCAGTCTTCCAAAATTGCCTAATAATAACAAAAAAATAATAATTTGATAGCAACGGATGTCTCTGAGTGGTGGGGATTATATTGTTGTTTTGGTTGAGTTTTTTCCTATTTTCCCACCTCTCTTCAATGATCATTTTAAACAATAAAACAGAAATGCCAGTTGGGAGAAACATAAGAATGGTTCCTGTAAACAAAACTGTCACTTTGAAAAATGAAAATCTACTTAAACATTGAGTGAGATGTTTTTATTATGTTCTGGGTTTCTTGCTCTGTAATGAAAGAATGGTATGTGGTTACATACAATCATAAAACTCGAACTTTCTCCCGCTACCACTGGCTACTATAAGTTTTCAACTGAAAAGACTTCTAGCAATGTCACAAAGCCCTGCTGCAATTCTCTGATAAATAATTTTATAAAATTTAAAAACTGTACACATATCCAAGTATCATAGAGGGAAATATTAAAATATTAAAAACCCATTGAAGAGGCATTGGCAAAATATATGCCAGAGGCACAGGTTTCAGAAATTGTTATATCTAACATTTTTATTAATTAGGTAGAACATGACTAAAACAATATATTAATGACATTCATGAGTTTTGTTCCACTGGGAGATGTAGACACTAATGAATACTAAATTTACCCAGTAGACACAATAAATATAGCTTTAAACATGTTACTCATATGCTGTTGTTTTAAATGTCAGCTATCTTGAGTCATCACCTCATTTTCCTTGTATTTGATAATGCCTTAAAATACAGCATTTAAGAAAGTAACTTGACCAGATAAATACACTTCTAATTAAGTTCAAACCACAAGATAAAAGCTCAGTTTGTATCATAGTTTTGCTTTGTAAATTGCTTTCATTTTCAAATTTATTTGAACTATAAAGAGAGAAATGGTTGTATTTTGAACTGTCTCCCTCTGGGCTTCTACAGGCATCTTTGGGTCATTGCTGGGAGTCCCTGTCTCCACTCCCTGCCTTTGTATGTCCCAGATGGATCTACGACATGTGACCTCTGCAGAAACATGGCCTGCTCCAGTTTCTGAACTAACCATTAGAAGAAAACCGGGAAGAATATCAATCACTTCAGTCCCAATATCCAGAGGGCCCAGAACTAGGTCTTTTGAAACACACAGTATCCTGTAACACTTGGATGAATTGCAGGCACTTGAGTAGCCTCCACATTAACACAGTCCCTTGCCACTTCCCACTATGGAAAGGCAGTTTCCACTATGGAAAAACTGTAAGATATAGTTTTTCCTGTGTGGTTTTTAAAGATTCTCATTCTCCTCTAGGGCTGAAAACCTGTCCATACACATACCCCTCTTTTATTGGATCCCCCATAGTTTGGTTAGTACAAGCCTATTTACCCACTTGGAGGCTTGGGTGCTGAGAAGATACAAATGTAATTTTCTTTCAGTAGCCCAAATACAGTATCATTTTTGAGGGAATTCTAGGGTGACATATATTTAGTATGACCCTTTGACTATGTCTCTCAATGATCAGGCATTTCATTCAAGGTTTGAATGTGGTTGAACCCTGTTGACTCTAAAGTGAATTTTTAGAAAAGCACATAAAAAGATAGTATTTCATGTCTCTTATTAAGGAGATGTTGTTGCACTTTGGATATCGTCTTTATAGGCACTAAAGCAAGCATTTTGTTCTGAAAATGCCCCTGTTCTGTATTCTGGTTTCCTCTAAGGGCCACCACACTTTCGCTGAAAACATTCAGAAAAACATAAGCAGAGGATTTGCCAGGACCATCCACAAAGTGCTCTCTTTTGAAGCCTTAAGAGCTAATGCGAAAAAATAGTAGGCATGAGGTGGGGCATGGTTTCCATGGTTAAATAGGTTTAGAAAACTCGTCCTATTATACGATTGTTTTTGAAGTTTTCCAGTCCATATTGGCATATTGAGGGTCCCGGGAAGCCTTGCAGTCAAAACAAAATCAGAAAATAAAATCTATTCAACTTTGTTTAAGTTAGCTGACTCTAAAATGATTTCACATTTTTTATTAGCACCTAATATTATTCTACAGGTGACATATTTTTGGAAATCCTGATGTAAACACTATTCTAGCACTGATTATGGGGTATATTTGATTCCCAGGAACAATGTCTTAGCCAGAGATATTCATTGCCATCACTCCTTCCCCCATCCCCTGGCAGGTCTTCAAGCTTGCTTGTCTCAGAGTACCATGATTTCTTGATGTGTTTGAGCCTTCTGTATTAACTGGGAATAATATAACTACAGAAGAGAGAGACCTCAGTCTCTGCTATGACACCTGAGAGGCCTAAGCAGGGTTTGTTTCCCTTTTTTTTTTTAGACTGAATTTTGCTCTTGTTGCCCAGGCTGGAGTGTAATGGCTCAACCTTGGCTCACTGCAACCTCTGCTTCCTGGGTTCGAGCGGATCTCCTGCCTCAGCCTCCCAAGTAGCTGGGATTACAGGCGCCTTTCACCACGCCGGCTAATTTTCTGTATTTTTAGTAGAGATGGGGTTTCATCATGTTGGCCAGGCTGATCTCGAACTCCCCACCTCAGGTGATCCACGCCCCTCGGCCTCCCAAAGTGATGGGATTACAGGCAGAGCCACTGTGCCTGACTTAAGCAGAGTTTCAAACTAAGATCTCTCAGGTAGGTTTGCCAGGCACCCTGCATATAGAAAACAGGTCCTGGATTTATTTGCCCTGTATTATTTTCTCTTCAGGGGATTCAAGGAGGTAAGGTCCTCTGTGTGAAGGATCCCAGTTCAGCAAAAGGATACATTCCAGAATTTTACAGGAGGCAAGGTAAGACTCACAATGAGGGATGAGGGGACCACCCACCCCAGAACAGAGGATGCCCTACAGAGTCATGATCCTGTTACAAACACTGTTGGGACCCAGATGGGAGTGGTTACATAAGATATCATTTCACTTCCTCCTAGGGGGTCTCAGAGACATGATGGCCTGGGTCTGAGGTGAGATAACCTCCAGTCAGAAGAGGGAGTATCCTGAGACCTACCCGGAGGCACAGCAAGGACCCTAAGTGAGGACTGAGGGGATCACCCACCATAATACAGAGGCATCCTCATAGAATACACATCTGCCTGCCCTACTATGAGCCCTGGGTAGGTGGCTGTCTGGCTGTACTGTAAAGAGCCTTCTCTGTTCCTTCTTCAGGTGCTTACAGGACAGGACAGGAGACATGTGAGGCCCTGGCGCACTGTCCTTGGGAAAAGCCTGGTGTAAGTGGTCTTTGTCAGAGCCAACAATGTTGAGTTTACCAGCTGAAGCCACCCACATCTTCTTTCTCTTCCTTAGGTTGTGATCCCAAGTTGTCATGCTTCCTACTGGCATGCCTGCCTGCCATACCACCAAGCATCAGCGCTGTACATGTGAGCAGTGTCTCCAGGCCCACAAGGTGATCCAAAGACAAAAGTGTCCAACCTCATCAAGGGCATCAGAGGTCAAGGAGAGGAGGAAAGTAAGAGAATCTTGTAGGCTTTGCCAAACACGGAGAATTTTCCAAGGCACCCTCTACACTAGAAAGCGGTTCTTCAGATTATTTCCGTGGTGCTCAGTTATCAAATGAAAAAGCACGTCACAAAAGCAGACAGCGACATGCTGAAAAATCCCATAAAAGAGTACAAGGAGCACTTCCTGAGATCCTCAGGAGAGCCTCTGAGTGTATGCAGCCTGTCTTTGGAGTTGAGGTAAAAGAAGTAGACCATTCTTATGCCCTTGTCAGAAAACTGGACCTCACCTATGATGAGAGGTTGAGTTATAAAAAGGGCATGTCCAAGACCAGCCTCCTAATGACTGTTCTAAGCCTGATATTTACAAAAGGCAATTGAATTAATGCAGAGATAATCTGGGAGGAGCTGAAAATAAAGGATATACATTATGCCAAGAAGTACTTCATCTTTGGGGATCCCAGGAAGTTCATCACCAGAGATTTGATGCATGAAAGATACCTGGAATGCCAGCAGATGCCCAGTAGTGATTCTTTCCACTATGAATTCCTGTGGGGTCTGAGAACCCACCCTGAAACCAGAAAGATGAGAGTCATAGAAATTTTGAGCCAAGGTTAATGATACCGTGAAAGGAAAATAAATCTTGGGACCCCAAACTCACTAAGCCAAAGGGAAAGGCTGGGAACTGGGTCAAGCAAACTTGCTTCCCATTTTGTTTCTAAATAAAATAACTAGAAAGATAAAAAGCTACATACCTCCCTCACAATTTGGCCACAGGGATATTCCTTGTAGGCCCTAAGATCTAATATCTTCACCCTAAAACAGCTCTGTTGAATTTCACCCTAGAAATGTAAATTCGTAGCTTATCTTCATAGGTGTGGGACAGAGGACAGAACTCAAAGTCTTCCCTCTACTAATCTGAGACAAATGCATATATGATTGCTTCCTTTGCCCTATTTTTATGTTATCTTATGTAAACATGAAGATTCACTGAGCCAGATGAAGGCATAAATGACTATTTCCTCTACCCACCCTCTCATATGAAAATTGTGTATTCAGTGAAACACTGATCAAAGACTCAAAAGGATACCACCTTCTGTTTGTCTCTTATCTACCAACACATTTTAAAAATATTTCTTCCTCTTCCCCCAACATCCCCCACCTTTTCCTCTTTAAATACTGAAGCCCTCAAAATCTTTTTCGGAGAAAGGCATATAGATCTATCTCCTGGGCATGCATCCTTTGGCAAATAAATCTCCTTAAATTATTGAGACATGCCTCAGTCATTTTCATTGATTTAGAATATCATCCCAGTGCCTTGCCATACAGGTACGAAGAAGCTTTGAGAGAAGAGGACAGAGCTTAAGCCAGAGTTGAAGCCAGGGCTGGCACTACTGCCACAGCCAAGGAACATTCCAGGGCTATGTTCAGCAGCTTCTCCCATGCCTAGTAAAGACTGAAGCAAATTTTTCACTTTGTGTTTGAAGTGAGCAATGAGTGTTCTCAGTAGTAGAGGGATAGGATAAGGAAACAGGGTACAGAATGAATATCTTCTTTGTCTTCTTGCTCTTATGGGTAACTTGTAGATTTGTTCATATATTGATATTCTTCAAATGTTGTTCTTTATAATAGATGATGTATTTAGTATATGAATCTAAAATTTTGAATAGCACAGGCCACACATTTATTGTTGTTTATCAGGTTCAAGAATGAGAGTTTTGGCACCGCATGTTCTCACTCACAAATGGGAGTTGAACAATGAGAACACATGGACACAGGTAGGGGAACATCACACACCAGGGACTGTTGGGGGTGGGGGGCAAGGGGAGGGAGAGCATTGGGACAAATACCTAATGCGTGCAGGGCTTAAAACCTAGATGATGGGTTGATAGGTGCACCAAACCACCATGGCACATGTATACCTATGTAACAAACCTGCACATTCTGCACATGTATCCAAGAATTTAAAGTAAAATAAAAAATTAAAAGATGAGAATTTTTAATAAAAAAACAAAAAGTGAAAATCCTTTACTTTTCCCCCTGTGATCCACACGAAATAACATAACATCAGAAAAGATATTTTCTTAGAAATGTGAAATAACTCCACATTCAAATAGTTAAAATCATGGAATAGAGAAAAAAATAAAAAGGTGAAATGTCTTCAATTCTTGATTTGCCTTATTTCTCTTAGTCTTTCTTTTTATAAAATTAAAAGATATATAGCTAGATTTGTTCGGCTTTTTCAAAAATGTAAGATAAATGAAATTGCACTGATTTACTCCCCTTGTTCATTGGCTCTTTTATTCCCTAAATAGTAATCAATTCTCTGCTCTTTGGAAGGCTCCGTATTAGTATTGGAGATGATAAGAAATAAGAAAGAAAGTTTTATCCATTGTCCAAAGAAGTTTAGTCGTTAGTAGCAGCTATCATACAAATACATGGTGAAAGTATCTCTCAGACCCAAAGGACAAGGTTAAAAAAGAGGGAGGCAGGTAAGAAAGAGGGAAGGGTTCCAGATGAGTGTGTGAAGTGTAAATGCTCTGAGAAAAAGAAAGTTAGGGCCTTGGGAAGCTGCAGGTCTCCCACTGGGAGGTAATTTTAAGTGAGGCTGCATGCTGGGTTGGAGGAGGCAGTGGGAGTGGAGAGCAGGGCAAGACCCTCCGATGATGCGCTTCAGAGTTGAGAGACTAAGCCTGTAATGGAAAAGTGTTCTTAACTTTGGTATTTGGAGAAAACTGGAGAGAAGCTCCACTAGGGGCAGCATTGGAAAGTGTCCTGTGCTCTTATCTCAGTGCAGATGAAAACAGTGCAGAAACTGTCTGCTTTATATACATTATATACAGTGAGCTTCTGAGAAATAAGGGTGGTACTCTCTTAAGATGAAATGATAAGAAGCCGCTGAGTACTCTGCACTGAGCTGGGAGAGTTAGAGTTAATTCCATTAAAAGGAGTATTCAAATTAGGCTATCATGTACATAATTTGGCAAACTCCAGCAAGTTCTAGGTTTTTGGTGCTTGTTAAATTAATGAAAATGAAAGTGATTTAGATGGAAGTGACATTGGGAGGGAAGAAAGTTGTCAGTCCTTGACACAAATGTTAGGAGCATTGTGCTGCACCTAACTGGAGAAGTCTACCTCACATTCAATAATTCATCATTTAAGGGGGAAATATTATTTAATTTTTCTTGCTAATCTGCATTTTGGCTCATCGGGTTTTCTTTGTTCGAGAATGCTGCATATTATCTGACATCTGTTGGATTAAGAAAAAACAATCCCAGTGGGGTGGGTGGTATCATCAAAGTTCAAGTTAATCATAGGTAAAAACTGCCATGCTGAAATCTCAATACTGGCCAAGTACTGTACCAGGTGCTTTACATACATAAACCACATTTCACTAATTCCACAAGGAAGGGTTTATCAAACCTATTTCACAGATGCAGAGCCTGAGGCTCACAGAGTTTAGTAATGTGCCTGAACTCACATAGCTGGTAAGTGGCAGGGCAGAAACCAGACCCCCAATCTGGATTAATCTAGATCCCACACTGTTCCAGTCTTCCCACTCTGAGGCTAGCCTTGTGTTGTTTCATTCATTTTTTTCTTTTTATTTGAAAAATTTATCTCAGGCAATAAAAAGAAGGAGTTTGTGCCCATACTACTGGATCAAATACATTCCCAGACCAATATGAATGTCAAAATAAATAAGAGGCATAAATAAAGAAAAGAAAAATAGTAGCTGGTGTCAATATGTTCATCAACACACGCAATATCAAGTAATCTCAAAAGATCAGAAGCTCCTAAAATCATCCTGGACAGTCCCTTCCCTGTAGAAAATAAATCTGCCAGAAGAGAATTTACATGAGAATCTAAGTCTGGTAAGATGGAAAAGATCAGTATGTTTTTTTCTCTGACAGAACACTACCTGTCCTGGGGCTTCTGCCTTGAGCTTCAGATCCCCCATCTCACATCACTCCTGGAACACAGCTCCTTCTCTGCAAGGTTTGCAGTAGAAAAACTGGTCCTGTTTGCAGGGATGTGGCATTTCCCAGAAAGCCTTTAATCCAAGATGATCCCAAGTTCAGAGGACATGGGAAATCAATATCCCAGAATATATGAGGTTATGCATACAACGGCTCACATCTGCTCTCAGACCTAGAAAGCTCCAGACAAAACTGTGAGGCTGATCATCCCCTCATGTAATCTTCAGACCTCTCATGGACATGGCCTGAGAAGGTCAACTTTATGTCAGAAGATGGAATTCAGCCTCTGATAGATATGAATGTGAGGACCCTGAATGAAGATGATGGAAGGACCCAGCCAGTACTATGGGGTTCCACAAAGTCCAGCTCAGGCTGTCAGCCCTTCAAGGTCCAGAACAGCCCTAGCTGAAAGTAGCTCACCACAACTTCCAGTTCAGAGGTCCCCAGAAGGTGAGTACCTTGATCTGATGGGAGCAGCCTCAGATCAGTAGAGGATGGAGTGCCCCAAGACTGGTCAGGTATCATGGTGAGGACCCTGAAAAGGAATAAGAGAACTGTTATAGGACCAACAGGTTTGTGTGCCAGCTGCACATTAACAGACCCACTATAATAAAACAGCAGAGTTTTCAGCAGAGAAAGAGTTTAATGATCACTGGTTGCCAAGTGAGATGAGCAGAGACTCTCAAATTCATCTCCCCAGGGAGTTCTGGGCTGGGATTTGCAAGGAGATCATGGAGGGTGAGGGGCTGGGGAATTTAGGTTGTTGATTTGTTCGGGTAAAGGGGATGAAATCATTGCAATGTGGAAACTGCATTTCTTTTAGTGAGTCAGCTCCTTATGGGGTCCTTTGGTCCAGCTAATGTCAGTAGAGTCCTTTGAGCAGCTGGAATCAGTGGGGTCCTTCAAAACAGCTGAGTCATTAGATTCATCAGTATACAGGACCTAAAGGAATATCTCAATGAAAAAAAAAGTTTCCTTATGTTCAAATTGTTATCTATAGAACAATTAAGGGGAACTATAATCTAGTAAAAAGATCTACATGATTATGGGATAACAGGCACCAAACAACTATGAGGAAGCAGGTTAGAGAGCATGCTGAACGTTCTGCAAGCTTGGTTTATCTTTATTTATCTCCCTTCCTTCTTCCCTGATTAATTTTATACAGTTCATAGGGGCAGTCTGAAAACCACCACCCCAGAACAGAGGAGCCTACAAATTCCCCCAATGCTGTCACCCTTGGGATGCCCAGAAGAGAATTATGAGGTGGAGAAATTCCATCAGTATGCCTGGTGTGTTTCACAGAGGCAAAGACCTTGGGCTAGAGACAAAACCCAGGCCCTAAGAGGAGGCAAGGTGAGGATCTTAAGTGTTATAAGGGGACCCCCCCACCACAACACCAGCAGAAGGGGGCAAATAGAGCCCCTTGCCACTCTTAGCACCGATGAGAGGCCCCAGAATAACTATTCCTGGGTCTCCCTCATTCCACCTGCATAGTCTCGGGGAAGGAAGGGCATTTGTCTTTAGAGGGTGACCCCAGTTGTGTAGAGGGAGTCTTGGCTTTCACAGTAATCATGGTGAGGATTCTGACTGTGAATGAGAAGACCTCTCTCCAAAAGAGGCACATTCACAGAGCCTCGCCGCTGCTGTCAGGCCTGTGAGGCCCAGGCAGGGGTGGCCTGTGTGGCACGCTCAGATTTCCACCGTGGGCCTGAGGGAGATGGGAGTATTGTTTGGAGGCTGGTGGATTTGGGTCAGCAGGCGGGAGTGGTCTCTGGCTGCTAGATACTAAGGTGAGTACCCCTAGTGGGGAGGTAAGGACCAGTGATGCTAGAACAGTGACGTACCGCAACGTCCCGCCCAGTCATCAGCCCTCAGAGGTTCCGGGCTGCCGGATGTGGCTCATCCTGACTTTTGCTTTGAAGGGAGGACCCGAGCGGAAGTGGCTCATCCTGACTTCCACTTTGAAGTGGGGACCCAAGCGGATGTGGTCATCCTGACTTCCGCTTTGAAGGGAGGAGCTGAGCGAGCATAACGTGTGCGGCGTCTGGCTGGTGGATTTCAGTCGGCAGGAGTCGTCGTCCCAGGCTGCTAGATACTAAGGTGAGGACTCTAGTGGGGACATAGGGACCAGCGAAACTAGAACAGTGACGTCCCTTCAGTAGCGTCCTGACCCTTCTGTCAGCCCCCAGAGGCCCTGTGGCTCATCCTTACTTCCGCTTTGAAGGCGAGGACCCGAGTGAGTAGGGGTGCAGCTTCCGGTCTGCTGAGGGTGAATTCTCAGGTCTGGTCAGGAGTCAAGGTGAGGACCCTGAGTATAAATTGAAGACACCACCCCTACCCATAAAAAACAGGGCCCCACCAAGTTCCGCTTCTGCATTTGGCCCTGGGAGGCTCCGGTAAAGCCGTCTGGCGGAGTTCCACCTGGAAAGTTGGGCATGGGGCGAGGCAGTCGCCGGGGAAGGAGGCTTGAACTTAGGGAATAGGCCTGATTCTGCAGATAGGGTAGGTGTAGGCCCTAACTGAAGTCAATTTGAGGGTCTTAAATGTGGACTGAAGAGAACATCTCCTACTCTTAAAAAAGAAGGCCTCACTAAGTCTCGTCCTTGCAGATGGCTCTGGGAGGCCCCAGAAAAGCTGTGCCTAGAAAGTCTCAGGGAGGGGAAGGTCTTGAACCTAGGGAGCAGCCCTGCTTTTGCTCATATGGCGTAAACCTAAAACCTAACTGGGGTTAAGGTGAGGACTCTTGAGTACTAATGAGTGGATCTCTACCCAATAGAGGAATCATGCTGTGCAGTTCCCAGACCGAGATGAAATTGGGCTTTAGATGGTCCCAGGCCAAGGTAACAAATGTGGAGCAACCTGACTTCCCCTCCAGGGACTAAAGAAGTTGAGGGCTGCACCCAAGACCCACATCTGCTGTCAGCAATAGGAGCGTCAGGGCAAAGCTGGCATCCTAAGATGCCCTCTTGTTCCCTCTGGAGGTGGTCTCAGGAAGATGAGGGCCTTGGTGTAATGGGGTAGGTCTAATTCAACAGAGAGACCCAGTCCTTACCAGGAATCAAGGATGTGACACTGAGTGATGAGGAGGGACTCCCAACTAGAAAGAAGGGCCACATAGAGCCCCACCCTTGTTGTCAGACTGGGGAGACCTAAGCATGTTGGCATGTTGAGTTGCACTCACTCTTCCCAGAGAAGTGGGAGACCCTGTTTCTCTGAGACATCTCAGAGAAGTGAGGGACCCCGTTTAAGAGGGCAGTCTTAGGTCAGCAGAGGGAGGATTTCCAGGTTGTGTCAGATGTCATGGTAAGAACTCTGAGGACTGCAGGGAGCTTCCACCCCATATTAGTGGGAGCCACACAATCCTCAGTACTGTCAGCTCTGAGAGACCCCAGGCAGAAATGTCATGCAGAGGTGCCCATCAGTTCCCACTCAAGGGTAATAGGGAAACGAAGGTTTTGGGCTGAGGGTGGTGATCACTTGTCAACAAAAGTAATGTATTAATTAGTCCATTCTGGCATTGCTATAAATACCCAAGACTGGGTAGTTGATAAGGAAAAGGCTTAATTGGCTCACAGTTGTGAAGGCTATACAGGAAGCATGATGCTGGCATCTGTTCAGCTTCTGGGAGCAGAGCTCAGGAAATTTACAATCATGGCAGAAGGTGAAGGGAAGTAGGCATGTCACATGGCCAGAGCAGGATCAAGAGACAGGGGGAAGTGCTATACACTTTTAAATGACCAGATCTCATGAGAACTCACCATTAAGAGGAATGGTGCTAAACCATTCATGAGAAACCTGCCCTCACGATCCAGTCACCTCCCACCAGGCCCCACCTCCAACACTGAGGATTACAATTCAGCATGAGATTTGGTGAGGATACAGATCCAAGTCATATCAGGGAAGAATCTTAGACCCTCTCATGAGTCACATTTAGAGGCTGAGTTGGGACTGTATGCAGGACCATCTATTACAGGGCAGTTATCTGCCTGCCACAGCTTTTACTTTTGGAAAGACCACATTTGGCCAGATAAGGCCACCCTCACTTCCTCCTATGGGTTCTCAGGTAGGTTGGCTCTTACTATGAGGACATAGGCCTCAGTTCAATAAAAAGGAGAGCTCCCCTATCAGGAGTCAAGTTGAGGAATCTGAGTGAGAATTCAAGGGACCATCGAGCCCTTAACAGTGGAGATATCAAAGAATCCAGTTCAACCCTTTATTTTCAGCCCTAGAAAGCTCAGGAATGGGTTATCAGGTTTAGTGCCCTCGTCCTTTTTTTTTTTTTGAGATGGAGTCCCATTCTGTCACCCAGACTGCTGCAGTGCAGTGGCGTGATCTCAGCTAACTTCAACCTCGGACTCATGGGTTCAAGTGATTTTCTTGCCTCAGCCTCCCTAAGTAGCTGGGACTATAGGCACCCACCACCACACCTGGCTAATTTTTTGTATTTTTAGTAGAGATAGAGTTTCACTATGTTGACCAGGCTGGTCTCGGACTCTTGACCTTCGTGATCTGCTTGCCTTGGCCTCCCAAAGTGCTGGGATTATAAGCGTGAGCCACCATGCCTGGCCTCCCTTCCTTTCTTGTGTAAGATCTAAGAGAGATGAGATTCTTAGTCTGAAGGTGTAGCCACCAGTCAGCAGAAGGGGGTTGGTGCCAAGCCCTACGTGAAGCCAAGGTGGGGACTTTGAATG
Organism: Plecturocebus donacophilus; assembly: GCA_004027715.1. NCBI lineage: Eukaryota > Metazoa > Chordata > Mammalia > Primates > Pitheciidae > Plecturocebus > Plecturocebus donacophilus. The sequence continues at coordinate 26,439 of PVKP010018137.1, forward strand.
ACAGCTGAAGACTCTAATGACTCCAAGACATCAAAGACCCCACTGAACTCTCAGCACCGTCACTTGTAAGGGTAGTGGATTGAGGCACCCCTTCAGTTCTTTCTCATGGGTCCTAGGGAGCTTTGAGTTACCAAATTTAGAATAGCAGAAGGGAGTGGCTGAGGCCCTGCCCAGAATTAATATGATAATCCTAAAAGTGAACTGATAAAACCCAAAACACCAGAAGACAGGAAGTCCCACTGCCAGTACCTCCTGTCATGATAGTAAGCCCAAGGCAGGGCTGATAGAATGCAGCCTAAAACTCACTATAGAGGTTCTATGGTTCTCTGGTCTCTTAGGGGAGAGGGTGACCAGGACAACAGGAGCCCTGTGGCTTTCTGGAACAGTACCTTCAGGGAAAATTGCAAAGGCAGGCTTCCTTCAATAAAGCCAAGTTGGTGCCTTCCTGCTGAAGGTGCTCACAGATCTCATTCCCTGATTGCCAGGTATACTAACCACCTATTTTCCCGCCCACATTTCTTGTTGTACCCAGCCGTCATGCCTCGTGGTCAGAAAAGTAAACTCCGTGCCCGTGAGAAACGCCGCAAGGCCCGAGAGGAGACCCAAGGTTTCAATGTTCTTCAGGTCACTGAAGCAGAGGAAGAAGAGGCCCCCTGCTGTTCCTCTTCTCTTTCTGAGGGTGCTGCTTCAAGCTCCCCTGCTGCTGGCATTCCCCAGAAGCCTCAGAAAGCACCCCCCACCGCCGCTGCTGCTGCTGTAGGTGCTTTACCCACAAAATCTAAAAAAGGTGCCAAGAGCCAAAGAAGGGAAAAAGCAAGTTCCTCCCAGGCCTCAACATCCACTAAGAGCTCAAAGGAAGATCTCCTAATCAAGAAGACAGGGTTGTTAGTGTGCTTTCTGTTGTTCAAGTCTAAAATGAAAGAGTCCGTTACAAAGGGAGAAATGTTAAAGGTTATCGGCAAAAGGTTCAGGGAGCATTTCCCTAAGATCTTCGAGAAAGCCTCTGAGCGCCTGAATCTTTTCTTTGGCCTTGAGCTGAAGAAAGTCAAACCCAGCGGCCACACTTACACCTTTCACAGCAAGCCAGACCCCATCAATGAAGAAGGTCTGCTCCGTAACTGGGGCTTTCCCAGGAGCGCGCTTCTGATGCCTCTCCTGGGTGTGATCTTCTTATATGGCAACTCTGTCACTGAGGAAGACCTGTGGGAATTCCTGAATATGCTGGGAGTCTATGATGGAGAGGAGCACCTCATCTATGGGGAACCCCGGCAGCTCATCACCCAAGATCTGGTGCAGGAAGGATATCTGGAGTACCAGCAGGTGCCCAACAGTGATCCCCCACGCTATCAATTCCTGTGGGGTCCAAGAGCCTATGCTGAAACCAGCAAGGTGAAAGTCCTCGAGTTTTTGGCCAAGGCGAATGATACCACCCCCAGTAGCTTCCCATTCCTTTATGCAGAGGCTTTGAGAGATGATGAGGAAGCTGGAGTCTGAGCCAGAGTTGTAGCCAGGCCTTACACTACTGCCATGGCCAGTCATTCCCCCAGAGCCAAGTTTACCTGCTGTTCTCACCCCTAATTTGGTCTTAGGCAGATTATTTACTTTGTAATTGTTTTTATGTTAATCTTTGTTAATCTTTGTTCTTGTTATGCATGAATAACTTGTTGACTTTAAAAATCTTTTTCCTCTAGTGTTTCTTTCAACAGAAGGTTTACTTAAATTCAGAATATAAATATACAAATGATATGTGTCACCTTGTTGTTGCTGTTTTTCAGGGATAGTAGAAAGTGTTTTGTTTTTTGAGTGAAACAAATTATTAATAGAAATCCTTAAATCACTTTTATAATCCAGGATAAGAAAATGTGGCATTGGAATAGAAATATCTTTGAATATGTGAAAAACCCCATAGTGAAATAGTTGGGATCAGAAGCCAGAGGGGTAAAGATGGTCAATTCCTGGTTTACTTTACTTCATCTAATCCTTCCTTACATAAAGATACACACGTTTTAAAAATTACATACCTTGATTTGTTTATGTCATTCAAGAATGTGTGAGAAATTAAATCATTATTAATTAATCCTCTTGTTTATGGCTTTTACTTTACCCAAACACTAATTGAGCATCTGCTCTTTAGGAGTCTTCATGCTTGTACTGGGAATGTTTAGTCAAAGAAGATGCAGCTTGTGCCCATGCAATTGTAGATTCTAGGAGAAGCTGTCTTCATGGAAGAAGCTGAGATACTTCATAAAAAATACAAGATAAAGAGATAATGAAAGGAATAGTTTTCATTGCTAAGCAGCATTTTGGCTGAATGTGATTTTTCAGTTTTAGATTGTTGCATATTCTCTGAGATATCTTGGATTTTTTTTTTTTGGAAATCTGTTGGTAATGTCTCTGATCAAAACCATCGTAGTGGAATACTGTGCAGCCATAAAAAATGAGTTCGTGTCCTTTGTAGGGACATGGATGAATCTGGAAACCATCATTCTCAGCAAACTGACACAAGAACAGAAAATCAAACACTGCATGTTCTCACTCATAGGCGGGTGTTGAAAATGAGAACACATGGACACAGGGAGGGGAGCATCACACACTGGGGTCTGTTCGGGGGAGCCTAGGGAAGGGACAGCGGCGGGTAGGGAGGTTGGGGAGGGATAACGGGGAGAAATGCCACATATGGGTGACTGGGGAATGGAGGCAGCAAACTACCTTGCCTTGTATGAACCTATGCAACAGTCCTACGTGATCTGCACATGTATCCCAGAAACTAAAGTACAAAAATAAGCCATCAGAGTAATAATTGCCACTTCCTGATGTCTCAATATAAGATGGCACATTTGCATACATTATATATATTCCACCAGTCCTACGAGATAGAGCTTATCAAACCCACTTTACAGTAAAGAGTGTGAGGCTCACTTAGTTTGGTAATTTGCTAAAGTTTACAGCGCCAGCGGTGAGAGGGGACTGATTCAGATCAGCCCCCTGATCTGAATTACCCTAGACCCCACACTGTTCCACCCCTCTCAGCCTGAGGCACCTTGAAAAAATATTTTAGTTTTCTTCTCACTATTGCAGAATGTGTTTCAGGTGATGAATAACCTTGTACCTTAACTAGTAGATTGGAATACATAGCCACAGCAACAATAATATGAAAAAAAAAAACTGAGATAAATAAGTGAAAGAGACAATATTCAATGACAGCATGATTATCTACATTTGCAGTGTTAGATGACCTCAAAAGATCAGGGGCTCCTCAAATCATCCTGAACCATCTCTTTCCTGTAGAAAGTAAATGTATCAGAACAGAAATTACATGAGAATGTCTGGTTGGCTGATAAAGAGAAGAAATATATCAATGTGCCTTTTCTCTGGCAGCCCATCTCCGATCCTAGGTCCTCTGTTTTGTGCTACAGCTTTGCCATATCACGCCACTCATCGGACAGGGACCCATTCTCTGCAATGTTTGCAGAGAGGAAATTGTTCTAGAATTTGCAGAGATGTGGCATTTCGCAGGAAGCATTCAATCCAAGAGACAGAGCCAAGATGAGGGCTGGGGAGATCAATATGTCAGAACATCAGGCAGGGGTATCACATAGACCATTCCCTTCTGCTCTCAGACACAGTCCTATACTGAACTGTCAGTCTGAGCATCCCCTCACATATTCTTCAGGCATCTGAGGGACATAAGAGCAGCATCCTTAAGTCACTAGAGAAAGGAATCCCAGCCTCTTATAGGAATTAATATAATAAACCTAAATAAAGATGATGGAAGGACCCAGGGGGCCTGTAAAGTCAGTGTCCAATTGTTAGTCTTGTGAAGTCCAGAACTGTCCTGGTGGACACTGACTTCCAATTCAAGTCCCAGCAAGGTGAGGACTTTGGTGTAAATGCCATGGCCTCAGGTCAGCAGGGAATGGAGTCCCAGGAAGGATACAGAGTCGAGGTGAAGGCCTGGCATGTGCATATGGGGACCACTCAACCCATAACTGGCAGGGCTGCCTCTAGTCATTCCTTTGCTATTAGCCCTAGGAGGCCCAGGGAAGAGCTGGCAGGCCCAAGTGCCCTTGACTTCTTCCTGGAGGATCTTGAGGAGATGAGAGACTTGATTTACATGCTGACCTCCCAGTTAAGCAGAGACTAGAATCCCAGGACATGATAGGTGTTAAGGTAAAAATCTCAAATGAGGAAAGAGGCAACTGCCAGAATGGTGAACAGAGAACAAAATGTCCTTAGAAAGTTATGCCCGGCCAGGCACAGTGGCTCATGCCTGTAATCCCAGCACTTTGGGAGGCCAAGGTGGGTGAATCACTTGAGGTCAGGAGTTCAAGACCAGCCTGGCCAACATGGCGAAACCCTATTTTTCTATTAAAAAATAGAAAAATTAGCTGGGCATGGTGGCAGGTGCCTATAATCCCAGCTACTTGGGAGGCTAATGCAGGAAGAATTGCTTGATCCTGTGAGGCAAAGCTTGAAGTGAGCTGAGATCGCACCACTGCACTCCAGCCTGGGCAACAGAGCAAGACTCCATCTCAAAGAAAGAAAGAAAGTTATGCCCTGGGAAGGCCATAAGCATAGCTCTTTCAGGCTAAGGATACCTCACATTTGCTGAGGAGGAGAGTGATCTCAGGGATATGAAGTCCTTGGACTAATAGGGGAGGCCCCATTCAGTAGAAGGAGGAGATTTGCTCCTTAACAGGAGTCAACATGATGACACTGAGTGACAATGAGGGGACTCTTCCCACAAGGAAGAAGGTCAGATAGAACCTTGTCCCTATTGTCAGACCTGAGACCTGGACGTGACATGATGTGTCATACTCACTTCTTCTGAGGTAATCTCATGGAGGTGAAAAATATTAACAAAGGGGGCAGCCTCAGATCAGCAGAGAGATTTCTAGGTTGTTGCAGAAGTCAATGTGAGGACCCTGAAGACTGAGGTGAACACCTACCCCATAATGGTGGGGGCAGCACAGATTTCTTCCACTACTGTTAGCCCAGGGAGAACATGAGCAGTTATGGATATGAAGCAAATTTTACTTCTTTTTAGGGTGTAAAAGGGAATTGGTCTTCATATGGGAAGATAGGCCTCAAGTTAAGACAGAGAAGATTTGCACAGGGTGTGACAGGAATCTGGATGAGAACACTGAAGAATATGGGACCACAGACCCCATGTCAGTAGTAGCCACACAGATTCCTCCCTACTGTCAGCCCTCAGAGACCCCAAGCAGAAATGTCAGGTGGAGGTACCCATCAGGTCCTACTGAGGGTAACAAGGGAAGTGAGGGTCTTGATCTTAGGGTAGTAGTCTCACATCAACAGAAAAAGAAATCTTAGGCCTATCCAGAAGTTAAAAATGTAGGACCCTGAGTTGGGACCCTGCATGGAGCTACCCACCATAGGGCCTTGAACTGCCTGCCACAGGTTTCATTCTTGTAAGACCATTGGCAGATATGTAGCCAGATGAAGCCCTTGCTGTCTCTTGTTGTATCGCAGTGAAGTATGGGCCTCACTATGAAGAGATGTCACCAGGTCAAGAAGAAGGGATCCCCAGGCACTGCCAGGAGTGAAATCAGGGAATCTGAGTGGAGACTAAGGGGACAACATAGCCTTGAATAGATGGGACAACAAAGTGTCATGCCCTACCCTTCGATATCAGCCTTAGAAGACTCAGAGCAGGGCTGTGAGGGGAGGCAGCCCATCACTTTTTTATATAAGGTCTAGGGGAGGGGAAATCTTTGGTCTGAAAGTTCAGCTAACTAGTCAGCAGAAGAGATCCAATATATGCCACTCAATGTGCCAAGTGCTTTCCATTCATTACCCACATCCAGCCAGTTCTACCAGACAGGGCTTACCAAACCCAATTCATAGATGTAGAACCTGAGGCTGATGGGATTTAGTAATGTGCCTAAGTTCACGTTGCTAGTAATGACAGGACTGAGACTAGGACCCTGGTCTGAGTTAGTCAAACACCCACACTGTGCCACTTCTCTTAGACTAAGGATGACCTTGTCTCTTAATTGACTTTTCCTCTCATCACTGCAAAATGTATCATAAGCCATAAAAAGAAAGACTGTGGCCAAACTATTGGACTGTAATATACAGCCAGAACAATAAAAATATCAAATGGGAGGTTAGAATAAGGAAAAAAAGATAATATTTTGATGACAGAATTACATACATATGTGATGTCCAATAAATTCAAAAGATGAGGGGTACAAAAAATCATCTGACTCAGCCACTTCCTTATAAAAAGTAAATATATCAGAAGAGAAGTTACATGAGATCCTAAATCTGCCTGGGCAAGAATAGATCAACATTTATTTTTTTCTCTTACAGCCTACCACCTATACTGGGCCCCTTGCTTTGTGCTGTAGATTTACCATATTACATCAGTCCTAGGTCAGGGGTCTGTTCTTTGAAAGGTTTGCAGAGAGGGCACTACTCAAGAGTTTGCAGAGATGTGGCATTTCCCAGGAAGCCTTTAATCCCATGGGCAAGAGCCTGTATGAGGACATACATAAATCAGGACTGATAAACACTGCGGAATATTGGTTATTACAAAAAGACTAGTGCCTGCCTGCTTTCAGTCCTAGAGGGTCCCAGGCAGAACTGTCAGGCTGAATGTCCTCTCACTTAGTTGTCACATTTGTCAGGAACTTGAGAGCTTTGGCCTAAGGAGGGCAAGCTCAGGTCAGGAGAGAGATAAGGCCCAAGATCTGTTAGATACAAATGCCAGATCCCTTTAAAGGACTTGAGAAAGCACTCACCCAGAACATGGGTGCCGAAGAGTTCAGGCCCTGCTGTCAACCCTTGGAGGTCCTGAATTCCATGGCTGGATGAAATATAGAACGGCCTTGAAAGATGAGGCAGAGAGAGCCTGAGCCAGAGCTGCAGCCAGGACTGGTGTTACTGCCATGACCAGGGCACATACCAGAGCCATGTCCAGATGCTCCTCCTACATCTAGTGGGATCTGAGACAGATTCTTCACTTTGTAATTAGGAGAAATAACCTAATGTAGATGACGGGTTGATAGGTGCAGCAAACCACCATGGAATGTGTATACCTATGTAACATGTGCATGTTCTGCACATGTATCTCAGAACTTAAAGTGTAATTTTAAAAAGAAAAGAAAAGAAAAGTCAACATTCTAAGTAGTGGAGAGCCAATTTGGACCTAGGGCAAACACATTGTATGTCTTCCTCTTGTTTTTGCTCTACTTGAATAAATAGAAGAAGTATCTTTTTTATTTTTGGTACTTTTAAGATTTATTTAGCTCAGTATCTGTGTTTATGAATAACATGGATAAATATGTATTTCTATTTTCCATATATCAATGTAAAAGTGCTGGTATTTTTATCAACAAATTGAAAATCCTTAGATCTCTCTTTGTGGTCCAGAACAAGATAACATGTCCTATGACTAAGGACTTTTTTATTGTATAAATTTAAGTTGTACAGCAGGATGTGTTGATATACAAAATGGCCGTGCACCACATGGTGATGTTTCAGTCGGGACCACATATATGATGGTGGTCTTATAAGATTATAATGGAGCTAAAAAACTGCATTACTTACATGTGTGTGATGATGCTGGTGAAAAACCTACTGCACTACCAGGCCTATAAAATGTAACACATACAATTAAGTGCAGTACATAGCACTTGATACTGCTAGTAAACAACTATGTTACTGGTTTATACTTTTTTTATACTATACTTTTTAAAAATTAGGCTGGTGCAAAAGTAAATTACATTTTTTGCCATTAAAAGTAATAGGAATTAAGATGGGGTGGCAGTAGTAATAATATTCTAGTAATATTAAATGAGTAGTAATATTAATAGGTAGTAATATTAAAATATCAATATTAATTAATACTTAGTAATATTCAAAGTAGTAGTAATTGAGATGGAGTCTTGCTCTGTTGTCTAAGCTGGAGTGCAGTGGTGTAAACTCAGCTCATTGCAACCTCTGCCTCCTGGGTTCAAGCAATTCTCCTACCTCAGCCACCTGAGTAGCTGGGATTACAGGGACCGGCCACCACGCCTAGATAATTTTTGGAGTTTTAGTAGAGATGGAATTTCACCATGTTGGCCAGGCTGGTCTCGAACTCCTGACTTCCCTGGAGGTGACCTGCCCGCCTCAGCCTCCCAAAGTGCTGGGATTACAGGCATTACTTTTATCATTATTTTAGTGTGTACTCCTACTAATAAAAAAAAATGTTAACTGTAAAAACAGCCGCAGGCAGGTCCTTCAGGAGGTGTTCCAGAAGACGCTGTTATCCTAGGAGATGACAACTCCATGCGTGTTACTGTCCCTGAAGACCTTCCAGGGGGACAAGATGTGGAGGTAGAAGACAGTGACATTGATGATCCTGACCCTGTGTAGGCCTAGGCTAATGTGTGTGCTTTTGTGTTCATTTATAACAAAAATGTTTAAAAATTTAAAAAGTAAAAATAGAAAAAGAAGCTTTTAAAATAAGAATATAAAGAAAATATTTTTGTATAGCTGTACAATGTGTTTATGTTTTAAGCTAACTGTACTACAAAAGAGTCAAAAAGCTAAAAATATTAAGAAGTTTATAAAGCAAAAAGAATGTCACAGTAAACTAAGGTTAATTTATTGTTAAAGAAAGAAAACTGCTTTTGAAAATTTAGTGTAGCCTAAATGTACAATGTTTATAAAGTCTAAAGTCTATAGTAGTGTACAGTAATGTCCTAGGCCTTCACATTTATTCACTATTCAATCATTAGGTCACTCAAGGCAACTTCCAGTTCTGCAAGATACATTAATGGTAAATACCCTACACAGGTGTATGATTTTTAACCATCTTTTATACCCTATTTTTTACTGTACCTTGTCTATGTTTAGGTACAAAAATACTTAGCACCATGTTACATTTGCCTACAGTATTCAGTACGGTTACATGCTGCAAAGGTTCGTAACCTAGGAGCAATAGGCTATATCAAATAGCCTATGTGTGTAGTAGGCTATACCACTTAGGTTTGTATAAGTATACTCTATTATATTTGCATAACAATGAAATTGCCTAACAACGAATTTCTCAGAAAGTATCCTTGTTGTTAAGCAATGCATTACAGTACATAGTGAAATGCTTACTACAGGTAAGCAATTTAATATATCCATTGTATCATATTTTGTGACACATTGTACATTGTACCTTTGTGATACATAAGATACATTGTACCTTATTTTGTGGTAAGAGCACCTAAAATCTACTCTTAGAAGATTTGCAGTATGCAATACAATATTATTAACTATAGTCCTCATACTGTACTTTAGATCTCTAGATTTATTCATCCTACAAAGCTGCAACTTTGTACTGTTTGACATGCATCTCTGCATCCCCTCCCCACCCTGCCTGTGGTAACCACTGTTTTATTCTCTTTGGCTATGTATTTAACTTTTTTTCTTTTTAGACTCTACATACAAGAGATATTAATAGCATGCAGCATTTTTCTTTCTGTGTCTGGTTTATTTCACTCAGCATAACGTCCCCCAAGTTCATCTGTGTTGCTACAATGGCAGAATCTCTTTCTTTTCAAGGCTAAATAACATTTTTAAAAATTCTATCTTTGTTTCAGGGGTACATGTGCAGGTTGTTATATAGGTAAATTGCATGTTGTGGGGGTTTGGTGTACAGATTACTTCATCACCCAGGTAATAAGCATAGTACACAATAGGCAGTTTTTCCATCCTTACTCACCTCCCACCCTTCACCTTCAAGTAGAGACTAGTATCTGTTGTCCCCTTTGTGTCCATGTGTACTCAGTGCTTAACTCCCACAAAGAACATGCAGTATTTGGTTTTCTGTTTCATTGTATGTGTATACCACAATCCTTTATCCATTCATCCATTGACAAGCACTTTGGCTGTTTCCACATCTTGGTCATTGAGAATATTACTGCAGTGAACATGGGAGCACAGATATCTATAGGAGGTGATTATTTCATTTCCTTATGGCCAGACAAGGGATTGCTGGGTCACATGGTAGTCCATTTTCAATTTTTTTAGAAAGCTCATACTGTATTCCATAATCGCTGTACCAATTTGCATTCCCACCAGTAGAGTATAAGGGTTCCATTTTTCTCTACACTCTTGCCAACACTCATCTCCAGTGGGTTTTTGTTTGGTTGTTTTTGTTTTCTTTTTCTTTTTATAATAACCTTTCGTATGAGGTGATATCTCACTGTGGTTTTGATTTACATTTCCCTGATGGTTAGTGATGTTGAGCACATCTTTGTATACCTATTGGACATTTGTATGCCTTCTTTGGAGAAATGTCATGCAAATAGTGATTTTTCTTGGGTAGTGATTATCTTGGAAACGTGAATGAACACTGTGTTAAAAATTATTGAGATCAAAAAAAAATTTTTTTAAAGGTTGTCTATTATTGGTTTGCCAGATTCTTTTTAGACTTTCTTCTTATAAAATTAAGAGTTACATATCTTGATTTGCTTAGATTATTAAAGAATGTAGAAGAGACCAAATCCTAATTTATTGGATTTCACACTCACTCTCTTGTTTATTCCTTAATCGTTAATTGAACATCAGCTCTTTGGAAGACTTCATGTAAGTACTGGGAATGTTTGCCCCAAAACAAATCAATTTCTTGCCTATTTAATTTTAGAGTCTAGGAGCAGCTGTCATAAAAAAAAAAAAAAAAAGATGATGAGGTATTCTCTAGGACTTAAAGAACAAGTACAAAGAAGGAATGAGGAAAAGAGGAGGTTTGAGATGAGAGCAATCAAGTGTAAATGACCTGAGGCAAAGCAGTTTAGAATGTTAGGAAACCTCAAGTCCCCTAGTGGGAGGTAATATTAAGGGAAACTACCTGGTAGGGGCTGGATGAGGCTGTGGGAGGGGCCAGGCCCTCAGATGGTGCCTCTCAGAGGTGTGAGACAAAACCTGGAATGGGAAGTAGTTCTTAACAGTTATTTTGTGGTCATAGATAAACCAGAGAGAATCTGCACCTGGGGCGGGGATGGAATGTGTCGTGTGCTCTTGTCCCAGTGCAGGAGAACACAGTCACAGTGCACAAACTAGGTTCTTTATACAGTTGGTGCATTTCAGTGTTGACAGACTAAGCCTGGAATGGGAAACTGTCCCTAACATTTACTTTCCTGTTGTGGGAAAACCAGATAGAATCTCTACTTAGGACAGAAGTGAAAAGTGTTCTACATCCCTATCCCAGCACAGTCTAATACAGTGCACAACCTAGGTGTTCTATGTCCATCATCTCCAGCGAGTTTCTGAGAAATAAGGGAGACAATAGCTTCAAGGGAGGTAAGATGCCCAGAAGCGACTATGCTGGCACTCTTTGTCCTAGGTTGGGGAATCAGGAGCCTGCACTATTAAAAGGGCATCAACAGGGGTGCGGCCAGACATGGTGGCTCATGCCTGTAATCGCAGCACTTTGGGAGGTGAGGCGGGTGGATCACTTCAGATGAGGAGGTCGAGACAAGTCTGGCCAATGTCATGAAATGCCATTTCTACAAAAAATACAAAAATTAGCTGGGCATGGTGGTGGGCACCTGTAATCCCAGATACTAGGAAGACTGAGGCAGGAGAATCACTTGAACCCAGAGGCAGAGGATGCAGTGAGCCAAGATTGTGCTTCTGCACTCCAATTTGGGTTACAGACTGAGACTCCATCTCAAAAAAGAAAAAAGAAAAATCAAAACAGTGGTGGTTAACATGGAAGGTTATCTAGGATTTAGAAAAAAATATTGGTCATTGACAAAAATTTTAAGACTTGAGTTGTATCTAATTGCAGAAGGCTCTTCCATAAGCACTTTATAAATTGTATAATCTTCCTTGAAAGCATCATTTTGTTTTATTAAAATTTCTTTGTTTGGAGTTTGGCAATATGCTCAAGTTCACAGGGTGAGTAAGTGACAGGGCTGGGACTAGACTCCTGTTCTGAATTCTTCCAGAGCCCACACTCTTCATTCTGTTCCTCTCTGTCTGGAGCAAACTTTGTATTCCATAATTCCATTTTCTTCTCAATACTCCCACGTGCATCTCAGGGGTTAAAAAGAAGGATTCTGTTCACAAAGAATTGGATTGGAATACATAGACAAAGCAATAGGGACATGGATGAACCTGGAAACCATCATTCTCAGCAAACTGACACAAGAACACAAAATCAAACACCGCATGTTCTCACTCATAGGCGGGTGTTGAACAATGAGAACACATGGACACAGGGAGGGGAGCACTATACGCTGGTGTATGTTGGGGGAAAATAGGGGGGGGACAGTGGGGGGGGAGGGACAGTGGGGGGTGGGGAGTTGCGGGGAGATAGCATGGGGAGAAATGCCAGATATAGGTGAAGGGGAGGAAGGCAACAAATTACACTGCCACGTGTGTACCTATGCAACAATATTGTATGTTCTTCACATGTACCCCAAAACCTAAAATGCAATAAAAAAAAGAATATTAAAATAAATGAAAGCTATGAATAAAGAGGAGAAACATATTATTCAGTGGCAATATGATCATCTGCATATGCACAGTCAGATAATCTGAAAATCAAGGACCACACAGTTATCCTGAACAGCTCCTTTCCATTAAAAAGTAAATTAATTAAAACAGAAGTCACATAAGAGGCTAATGCTGGCTATTGAAAAGAATAAATCAGCATCATTTTTCTCTGACAACCCACCCCATACCCTGGACTCCCTGCTTTATGTTACAATTTCCTTATCTCACATTAGCTCTGGGACACAGACTTGCAAGGTTTGCAGTAGGAACACTGCCCAAGAGTTTGCAGCGATGTAGCATTTCCCAGGAAGCCTTTAATCTGAGAGACAAGAGAAAATAAGGAGGACACTCATGAATAAATACTGGAAAGAAAATCACACCAAAAAATAGAGGGTCATTCAGTGATCTACCCAAACCTGTTCTCAGGCCTAGAATGCCCCAGGCAGTGCAGTCACACGAAGTGTCCTCTCTTTTACCCTTCAGAGTTCTCAGCAAAGTAAGAGTTTTGCCCTAAGGTGACCTCAGTTAAGTATAGGGAGGATCCCAAGGTCTGGCAGATATCATGGAGGACCTTGAATGAAGAACAGGAGGAGACAGAACAGTGATGAAACTCGACTCTGCTGTCTACCCTCACAGGACCCAAACATCCCTGGCCTAATGTGGCTCATACAAACTTCAGCCTAGATCTCAGAGGACTTTGGTCTGAGCAGAATTCATGACATAGAGAGTGGAGTCCCAGGACTGGCCAGCAGCGAAGTGAGATTCTTGAGTAAGTATAAAAGGGAAAACTAAACCCACAAATGAGGGGACTTCATGCAGCCCAATCCATGTTTTTAACCCTGGAAAGCCCCAGGCAGAACTACCAAACTGCCGTGCCTCTCATATCAGCCTGAGGGTCTCAGGGATGGGAGGGCTTTGTGTAATAGGGCAGCTTCAGTTCTTCAGAGGTGTCTTGGCCCTAATTACAGTCAAGATTAAGACCAAGCTGGGTGTAGTGTCTCACACCTGTAATCCCAGCACATTGGGAGACCGAGGCGAGTAGATTGCTTGAGACCAGGAATTCAAAACCAGCCGGGGCAGCATGGCGAAAAACTGTCTGTACAAAAAAAAAATACAAAAATTTTAAAAAGGCCAGGCACGGTGGCTCACTCCTGTAATTCCAGCACATTGGGAGGCCAAGGTGGGCAGGTCATGAGGTCAGGAGTTTGAGACCATTCTGGCCAATATGGTGAAACCCCCGTCTCTACTAAAAATACAAAAATTAGCCAGGCATCGTGGCACGCACCTGTAGGCCCAGCTACTTGGGAGGCTGAGGCAGGAGAATCGCTTGGACCTGGGAAGCGGAGGTTGCAGTGAACGGATATTGAGCCACTGCAATCCAGCCTGGAGACAGAGTGAGACTCCCTCTAAAAAAACAAATAGCTGAACAGCAGTGGTGCAGCCCTATAGTCCCAGTTACTGGGGAGGTTGAGGTGACACTTTCTCAAAATCAATAAATAAACAGGTTTTTCTAAGGCAGGGCTCTGGCTCATGCTTGCAATCCCAGCATTTTGGGAGGCCAAAGCTGGCCACATCACTTGAGCTCAGGAGTTCGAGGACCAGGAGGTGGAGGTTGCAGTGAGCTGAGATTGCCCCACTACATGCCAGCCTGGGAGACAGAGTAAGGCCTTGCCTCAAAAAAAAAAAAAAATGAGGACCATTGGTGCTAACCAGGGAACCTCTCTGCAAAAGAGGGGTCCACCAAACAGGCCTGCTAACCCTGTTTTCAGGTCTGGGAGGCCCCAGGTCATGGCCTGATAACATGCCTAGACTTCCCCTCTAAGGACTATGGAAGGGGAGGACTTTGGAGGTTGGCAGACTTTGCTCAGCAGAAGAATTACTCCGCTCCGCTAGTATCAAAGTGAGAACCCTGAATAAGGACCTAGGGACTACTGACTCCAGAACAGCAGGGTCCCAGAGTCTCACCTCTTGCTGTCAGACCTTGGAGACCCTGAGCGAGATGTGGGTCATCCTCACTTCCGCTTTGAAAGTGTGAATTCTTAGAACTGATCTGGAGTAAAGGTAAGAACCCTGAGCAGGGACTGAAGGGACCACTCCTTGCCCATTACGAAGGGGAAGCCACAAAGTCTCGCCTTTGTGGTTGACCCTGGGAGGTCCTGGTTGAATTCTGTCTGGAAAACCTCACAGAGGGAGCATCTTGGACTAAGGCAGCAGCCCCGATTATTCAGTTGGAGGGGACTTGGACCTTATCTGAAGCCAAGGTGAAGTCTGAGTGCTAAAGGAGGGGATCTCTTCCCAGAAGGGTGTCAACAGAAAGCAGCAGCAGCCCTACTGGTTAGCATCCCCCTGTTTAGCACTGGTGGTCCTTGTTTTTAGTTATTTATTTATTTTTCAGACAGAGTCTCACTGCTGCTAGCCAGTTTAGAAGCCTCCAGACAGGGGCAGTCATAAGCGGAGGCCCTGACTTCCCCATCTAGGAAGGGAAGCATTCAGGGAGGTGAGGGTTTTGTTTGGAGGTTGGTGAATTTAGGTCAGTAGAGGGAGAAATTTCAGGTTGTGATAAGATACCAAGGTGAAGACCTTGAATGAGAATCTAGGGACCAGCGACTCCAAAACGGTGGAGTCCCATGGAGTTCCACCCCTGTTGTCAGCCATCAGTCCCTGGGAAGTTGTGAACAGATAAGGCTTGTCCTCACTTCCTTGGAAGTGCTTTGAAGGGGAGGATCTGGAGGTGAGGGACACAGCATCCTGTTGGCAGAAGGCGAATTTTTAGGACTCTTCTGGAGTCATGGTCAGGACCCTGAATGTGGACAAAACAGACTAGCATCCCTCAACGTAAAACAAAGAGGGCCACGCTAAATCCTGCCCCTGAGGTCTTCCCTGGGAAGACCTTGAAGGCTGTCTGACATCTATCTACCTGGAAAGTCTCAGGCAGGGAAGGGCCTTGGTTTAAGAAAGGAGCCCCATTTCAGCAAGTGGAAGAGACACTTGGGTCCTAACTGGAGTCAAGGTGAGGGCCCTGAGTGATAATGAAGGAATCTCTGCAATAGAGGTGGCAACACAACGTCCCTGCACTCATTTTGCAAGCTCCAGGCAAAGGTATTCATAGGTGGGGGGGAGGGGGTTCCCGACTTCCCTGTCCAGGCCCTTGTTCTGGAGGACTTAGGTTAGCGGAGGGAAGTATCCCACGTCCTACTAGGAGTCAAGGTCAGAGACCTGATAGAAAACTAAAGGGAACGCTGCCTCTAAAAAGTAGAGTCCCACAAATTATGCCTCTTCTCTCTCAGCTCCAGGAAGCCTTGGAATAACATCAGGCTGAGATGCTTCCATACTGCCTAGAGAGTGACAGAAAGGTCAAACTAATTATGTGCCCTGGTTGTGCAGAGGGAAAAGGGAGGAGACCCAGAGCCTTACAGGAGTCACAGTGAGGACCCTGAATGAGGACTAGTGATATCACTCCTCCCACATAAAGAAGAGACAACAAAGAGTCCTCTACTCCCCATTTGCAGCCCTGACATGGCTGGGCATGGGGGTCTGGTGTATGTGAACTCACTTTTCTTTTTCATAGCATTAGGTTGCTGAGCGCTTTTGTCTAAAGTGAAGGGCATCAGATCAGCAGAGGCAACTGTCTAGGTCCTATGTAGAGACAAGGTGAGGACTGTGAATGAGGTGTCAGAACCCCAATAAGCCCAGGAAAGAGTAGGTTTCCATAATGCTTTTACCACCTAGTTCCTCCTGTTGGGGGGGTCCCAAGGAGATGAGGACATTTGCTAGAGGTGTCAAATTTAGTGCAGCACAGAGGAGGGGACTCAGGCCCTGACAGTTTTTAGGATGGTCCTGAATGTGAGCTGAGAGAAACCTACCCCAGAGTAAAAGGAGATCCACAAGAACTAGACCTGCTGTAGCTCCTCTCAGCCCCAGTATACACAGAACAGAGCTGGCAGGCTGCTGCCTAAGGCACACTTTAATTACTTTTACAGGGTTCTCAGAGGACAAACTGATCAGAACAGAAACCCTCTGGGTTTCTAGAGCAGTGCTCTCACAGAAACCTGCAGAGGCGGCCTTCTTTTAAATCCAAAGTGGAACCTCTCTGCTGAAGGCGCTGATTTCTTTTTCTCCTTCTCTCTCTCCTCCAGGGGTGTATATCACCTGCCCTTCTGCTGACACTCCTGCCTGCTGTTCTTGACCATAGCCATCATGCCTCTGAGTTAGAAGAATATGCTCCGAGCACCTGAGAAACGCCAGCAGACCCGTGGTCAGACCCAGGGTCGCCAGGGTGCTCAGGCCACTGCAACTAAGGGGAAAAGAGTATCCTTTTCATCTCCTCTTGTTTTGGGGGCTACTATCCAGAAAAAGTCTGCTGGCAGGTCAGGTGGCATTCTCAAGAAGCCTCAGAGAGCACTATCCACCACCATATTGGTAGATGTTTCTCACAAAAAGCCATGCAAGGGAGCCAACAGCAAAACTGAGAAAAAGCAACGCTCCTCTCAGGGCCTATCCTTCTCCGTGCCGTCTCGCTCAGATCCTCTAACCATGAAGATAAATATGTTGGTGCACTTCTTGATGGAAATGTACAAAATGAAAAAGCCTATTATGAAAGCAGATATGCTAAAAATTGTCCAAAAAAGGTATGAAAATCGCTTCCCTGAGATCCTTAAAAAAGCTTCTTTCAGCATAGAGGTGGTATTTGGTGTTGATTTAAAAGAAATTGATTCTAGCAAGGACTCCTATATCCTTGTCAGCAAAATGGATCTCCCCAACAATGGGAGGGTGACTCGTGGCAAGGGGTTTCCCAAGACGGGTCTCCTGCTGAATCTTCTGGGTGTGATCTTCATAAAGGGCAACTGTGCCACTGAGGAGAAGATCTGGGAATTCCTGAATAAGATGAGAATATATGATGGGAAGAAACACTTCATATTTGGGGAGCCCAGAAAGCTCATCACCCAAGATTTGGTGAAGCTTAAATACCTGGAGTACCGACCCATGCCCAACACTAATCCTGCACGCTATGAGTTCCTATGGGGTCCAAGAGCCCATGCTGAAACCAGCAAGATGAAAGTCCTGGAGTTTTGGGCCAAGGTCAATCGAACCGTCCCCAGTGCATTCCAGTTCTGGTATGAAGAGGCTTTGAGAGATGAGCAAGAAAGAGCCCTAGCTGCAGCTACATTCAATGATGGCAGTGATGGCTGGGCAGAAAATGTTCCAAGGCCAAGGCTAGCAGCTCTTCCCATGCCTAGTGAAGTTGAAGCAAATTTTTCATTTTGTGGTTAAAGAGGGAAGTCACTGTTCCAAGGAGTATAGGGCTGGGTCTTACTGGAGGGAACACACTGTATAACATCTTTTTTTTTTTCCTGTTCTAAATGGATAATTTGCAGATTTATCTGTACTTTTGGGGAGTATTTTTCAAATGTTCTTTTAATTAACATTATAATCTAAGTTTAGGATTCATATTGGTCACATTTGTTGTTTTTTGGTTTAAGAGTAAAAATTTTGCTGTTTTGTAAAACATTGAGAAAAGTTCCATCTTAGTTAGTGATCTGGTGTAAAATAACCTGGAATTAGAATAAGCATTTCTTTGAAAATGTTTTTTTTTTAAAGCAGTAAAATGTATGGGATTAAGAAATATAGAAAGAGAGTAAGATGGTCAATATTTTGTTTCCTAAGTGTTTTTGCTCTGTGTTTTAATAAAATGAAAGATAAATAACCATATAAGTCTGGCTTATTTAATAATGTAGAATTAAATCATAATAAATTAGACCTCATGCTCACACACTCATTTATTCTTCAAGCATTAATTGAGCATCTGCTTTTGGAGGGATCTATGCTAGT
>PVKP010018138.1:0-44781 GCA_004027715.1 Plecturocebus donacophilus
AACTCCAGGCAATACAGAGAACCCCACAAAGATATTCCTCAAGAAGACCAACCCCAAGACACATAATCGTCAGATTTACTCGGATTGAAATAAAGGAGAAAATACTAAGGGCAGCCAGAGAGAAAGGCCAGGTTACCCATAAAGGGAAGCCTATCAGACTCACAGCAGATCTCTCAGTAGAAACTCTACAAGCCAGAAGGGAGTGGGGGTTAATATTTAACATCCTTAAAGAAAAGAACTTTCAACCCAGAATCACATATCCAGCCAAACTAAGTTTCATAAGCCAAGGAAAAATAAAATTTTTTGTGAACAAGCAAGAACTCAGAGACTTCGTTACCACCAGGCCTGTTTTGCAACAACTTCTGAAAGAAGCAGTATACACAGAAACGAACAACCAGCATCAGTTATCCTAAAAACTTATCAAAAAGTAAAGAACATTACAACAATGAAGAATTTACATCAACTAATGGACAAACAGCTAGTTAGACTTAAATAACACTATTAAATTCACATATATTAATATTAAGCCTAAACTTAAAGGGATTAAATGCCCCAATCAAAACGTACACTTAGACAAACTGAATAAAAAGTTAAAACCCATCGGTATGCTGTATTCAGACCTTTCTTATAGGCAAGGATGCACAAAGACTTAACATAAAGGGATGGAGGTAGATCTACCAAACTAATGGAAAGGAAAGAAAAAAAAAAAATTAGATTTGAACTCAGACCTGGAACAAGCAAACTTAATAAATATTTACAGAACCTACCACCTCATATCCACAAAACATATATTTTTTTCAATATTATATCATTCCTATTCTAAAAGTGATCACATAATAGGAAATAAATCACTTTTTAGTTTGCATAAGCATTTCACAGATTTAAATGAAATCCTGAGCAATAGAGCAAGATTCTCGTTCTCTCCCTCTTTCTCTTTCTTCCTTTTTTCTCTTTTATTCTACTTAAAAAAAAAAAAGAAGAAGAAAATGTTTTGGGGTAAAAATGGTATTTGTTTTTAATGCCCTGAACATTTTCAAACAAAAGTCATTCTTCTAGTGGTCCCTCTTGTTCTTGCCATTCTGCCCCTTTGCTCAGCTTCATCTATAAAAATCACTTGCATAATCTCTATTCACCACCGGCTGTACATTCAGAATGCCTTATGCAGTTCTAGGCCTCTAGGATTATATTTCTTATAACACCAATCATTCTTCATTTTCCTTTGGATGTTATTTTCTTTGGGCAAAATTACTTTTCTTTATGTAAAAATGTTTAAGGAAGTATTTTCCATATCTGCAAAAAGCATGTATTTGATGCACTGGTTTTAAGTTCTTAAAGCAACTCCTCAAATATTCAAACTTGAGGGGGAATGAAGA
The DNA here is from genome assembly GCA_004027715.1 of Plecturocebus donacophilus. Taxonomy (NCBI): domain Eukaryota; kingdom Metazoa; phylum Chordata; class Mammalia; order Primates; family Pitheciidae; genus Plecturocebus; species Plecturocebus donacophilus. The sequence goes on from PVKP010018138.1 coordinate 1,374, forward strand.
AACACTTTTTTATAGAGGAAAACATATAAAAGTAGGTTTCTGAAGCTTTTGAAATTGCAATTTTTTAAATTCTTTGCCTTTTCCACAAAACTGAACTTGTTTTATCTAATCTTATTTGCATTATCATGTCCTTCAGAGGTTTTACAATATAGTGTCATAATCCTAAAGGCAAACATTTGTCTTGTATTTTATTCTAGCTCCTTATTTAACTGAGTCACAAGGACACCATTGTTTAAATTTGCATGCCTCATAAACAAAGTATTTCCAGATATACTCATTAACCACTACACAAATTACAGGTGGTAAAAAGGCAGAACTACTTAGGCAAGTATGAGATATGGGAAACCTATATAATGTAATCCCTCCCAAATATCACCTCATAATTTTTGTCCAAGTAAAAATTGGTTAAAATGAACATTAAGGGTCGTTTTTAGTTTGGATAAATCTTGTTGGGTAAGAAACTAGATCCATCCATTCTTCAAATATTTATTGAGCATCTATTGCATCAGTCTAAATGCTATGTCCACATATGCATTTGAAGCATGAATGAGAAAAGCGGGAGATTCCTTTGGTAAAGAAGTGAGGAGGCTAATTCTGAGCTCTATGTTGGTTTAAGTCTGTCCTAACAGCTGACTGAGGTACCTCTTTCTTTTCAAATTTTCCTTGCCTCTGATTCACTACCTAGCCATCTTCTTCCTTGAGTCACTAAACACCACATAAGTTTCCATGAATGGGTGGGATGGGGCCATTCATCGCCATTCACCATTGTCCTGTGGATAGATTTGTTTCAAGATTAAGAAAGAAAGTATTTAAATAGTGATCTATAGAAAAACCATTTTAATTTCTGGGGTGGGAAAAATAACAGGAAATGTGGCACAAGTATGTCTGTTCTGCCCTTTTGTAGTAGAAAATTTATATACTTTGCACATGGCAGAACAGGATAGGCTTACCTAAAGAATAAAGGATAGTGAGTTGATTAAGAGATTGGAAATAGGCCTTGGCTTTGCAACTGCACATCAGTGGGCCTTGTATGTTAAAAGCATTCCTCATCTACAGAAGCAAGTAATGATGCTTTCCCTATGATAACAAGGAAGTACTAAAGTCCCAATTTCCTTGATATTTTATTGCATTTACTTTTATCTAAAAATGGGTATATAACAGTATCTCATATAAAAGGATACCCAAAGCATGGCAGACAAGACATATCTTGAAAATCTCTCTACCAGACATCCAGAAATACTAGAAAAATATATAACAAATAACCCCGTTTAAATGCATAGGCAAGCTTGCAAAAACTAAGAGAAATCAAGAAAAAAACAGGAATCCTAAATCAGCGTGATAAACTAGTATTTAAAGTTTAGCTGAGTTCAGCATTTGCTAATCTCAGTAACCTAGAGATCTGGCTTTTAAGAGTTGTTGCAAGCCAGAAAACAAAATCAAAGGGTGTCCTCACTGAAGCCAGGAGCTCTTGAACTGCTACACAGTCCGTGAAAGAGCAGACAGAAAAAAACAAGACACCTACAAAAACTGATGACCGGAAAACATGTCTATTTCAGCATAATACCAGGGCTATAATTTAAATTTACCCTACCTGTGTGGTCCAGGAGACCCAAGCTAAGAAAATAACAAAGCAGCCTTGGGTTGGGGAAGTGCTTGGGCTGTCTGACAGAGCCAAAGCAAATCTTCTTCAAAGGGACATGCCTTTAACCCCATCCTTAGAGAATTTTACAGGTCAAACAACACGAAAGTACAAAACAGCCAATAAACTCATCTCAGTGCAAATTAAACAACTGCCGGCTGTCTCTTTTTTTTATTCCAGGAAATAAAATACTTTCCTATCTATGTTAATGTTACCCTATATACACTAGGGGAAACAATAAGATTTGAATGGATTCCCCAGAATTCAGTCAGGAAGGACAGGATAATCCACTAAGTGCTCAGGAGAAAATAGAAACCGAGTAGGACCATTGTCTGTTTTCAATTACACGCTAGAGATCCGAAACCTGAGAGCATTGCTGACTTCCTGGGAGGGCCAAGAGAATGGATTTAGAGTAGCTACCAAGAGGAAACTCAGAATGAGTGGGAGTTAGTGACTAAACTTTATAGCCTAAGAGGACAATGATGATAATTAAAGGCATCTTTAAAGGGAGTCATCTGAATAAATGCAGACAGAATCGGTAACTAACTTTATTTGCAACTGAGGTTTATTTTGTGCTAACCATAATGTTGAGTGTTCAGTAATTTGTTTCTAATTTTTGTTGTCAATATGTTTTGTGTTCACACAAATCAAAAGCTAAAGTTAGATTGTTTCTAATTGGCAACAAGCCAGAGGGAACAGGAGACAGGCCAAGTCTCTGAGTCGTCCACTCCAAGATGTGGACACTGAATCTATGAAGACAGAGGACACTCTGCAAAAAAGCATGGAAGATAATGAAGGCTGAGAGGACAGAGCTGAAAGGCCAAGACGGACAGATCAGAGTCGATGGAAAGCAGGAGCAGGCACCAGTCTTCTTCTAAACATCGGCACAAACTGTTGCTTACTGGATACATTTCACCAGAGAATTCACCCCAGTGTCCTAGAGTTTATCTTGCTTCCAGAATGTATTGGAAAGTGCCACCCTCTGAACGAATGGCAACAACTATATAGTACAAATAGGATGCACTGAAAATAGTAGGCTTATTTCTTAAGCTGCCATCGCCAACATTAACCAGTAATTATATCTCTCCCCTCTTTGTAGAAGATATAAATGGCAAATTCTGAATTTATGATTTCTAACACTTCATTATTCTGTTCTTGTAAAGTTCATTTTGAACTTACAACATAAAAATATTAAATATTTTTTAATTGTGCACATTCAAACTTGTGTTAATTTGGACTTATGTTGGCTGAAATTGAAATACAGTGAAAGTGCTCTAGAGTAAGCAGATCAGTTAATCAGAAGGACAGCCTTCCCATGGGAAAGGCATTCCCAAGCTGCACCAATGAAAGCATAATCCTGTTACCTGCCCTAAGCTGACAGCTCTGAATCAGTTGGATCCACCTAGGTGCTGTACAAAGCATTATATTGCTCTGACTCCATAAACTGAACTTGAACTACTCTATTTCAGAGAAACAAAAAAATGTTTAGAAATCTGCCACAAATATCTATACCTTTCTCTTGAATTCCTCCAAGAATTTCCACCTACTTGTGCTGTTACTCTTCACTCTAGGTTTTCTTTGTTTCTCAGTCCCTGTTGACACTAAGTTTTACTCTGTAGGGAGATTCTCGTGTTTTACTCCATTAAGCAAGCTTTGAAACGGACACGCGCACAGGGTGTTACTTCCAGAATCTTCCTGCCAGCTCCTTGCATTCAAACCATAAGAAAGAGCAAACATTCCTGATTCCCCAAAAATGAATTATTTGGGGTGAGGGAAAGCCTTGACCATGACACTGAAGATTTCTGGAGAGATCCAGCATCCCAAATGTCCTGAGGTGGGGAGGAAATTGCGCCACTAGCAACCTGTGAAAATGAGTGCTATCCACAGGCACCCCAGATCCTCCCCAACTAAGGCAAACCTGCCCTTTACTTCCTACATCATTGCCACATCTATGCAGCTTCTGACTTTCCACAGTTTACTTTCCTTTTCGAGTCCCAAACTTATCCATCAGGTTGGATAAATTCAGTTTCCTTGAGTTTGACTCTCAGACTATTAAAGAAAAGTAAGGTTAATCTTCTGTCTCATTGGGCTCCTACATATTTTAAGAAACACTCCATTAACCACATTTTGACCTTCTTTACTGCTGTTTTATTCCAGCATTTCTCAACTCCCACCACTCTGTTCCTCTCTCTCTCTCTCTCTCTCTCTCTCTCTCTCTCTCTCTCTCTCTCTCTCACACACACACACACACACACACACACAGAATTGGAGTACATCCAGGCGAGGACATTCATAATCTTACCATATTCTGTATTCATTAGACTTCATCTCAAGCACTGTGTTCAATTCAGATTTTGAAGGCATATTAACAAAGTGTGGAACAGTGGAGTCCAGAACTGCCCTAGAGGACACGTTGATGGAACCAGAGAGGCATAACTAGAAAAGAGACGTTTTTAGGTCCTTCAGTTGTTAAAACTCCCTAGTCATCTGACTATTACAGACAGATTGCTTTTAATAGTTCTCAACTATTTGATAACATGTGTTTGCAGTGATGTCCTATGTGTTTGTTCTCAGTTCTCTTTTTTAAAAGGGAATTTTACTTTATACATTTTCTAAAACTAGAAAAATTATTTTGGAAAAAAAGTTTATTATTTTGAGATTTAAGGGATCTGCTGCTTCCAACCATCTGATCACTTCAGATGTTCTGATAATGTTAGATAAAATCTCTTTATCAGTAATACGCTGGAGTCCTGCAGCACTACTTTCCATATTCAACAAAACCTCTCTTTGCATAGATACGTGTGTGTAAAAACAGGACATTCATACTGAGGCCAGAGTACCATCGAAGGTAATTACAGAGACAGCAAAATCCTTTAATGCTGGGGAAAACAAAATGCTGGGTGTCTCATAAAATTTCAGAACCTGATCTCAAACGAATTATAACAAAGAGGAGATAAAGTTTAGCATGGTGGACTGTTCGACAGGATATATTTGTAAGTATCAGATTCTATAAAATGGTTGATAAATATAAGACTATTGGTTTGACAGAAGTGACTAGCTGATAAACGGACGCTGATTTCAACAGTAGGACTGCTGGGAGTGTTAGAGGTTTTTCTAAGAAGAAAACAAACTAACAAACACATATTCATTTGCCTGGCTTTCTACAGTTCAGACAAAACTTACAGTCACTCTCTATATAAATGAATCTTCTAAATTGGGCAACAGAGGAAATATGGCAGTTTTAAAGTATAATATTTTATTTTATATGGTTTTTGTGTATGTATTCATTTTAAATGTTTTCCATTTTATATGTTTCGATTAAAACATATTATAAAATCACACATTTCTCAATTGTTTGTTTTAAAAATCATGCATTACCCAATTATTAGTTCCATTACTTTATTAGTTCTACTGAACTCAGGTGTGGATTATAATAAGGCTTATCTGAAATATTGTTAATCTTTATTTTATAGAATTCTTTTATGTCATGCTTAAGCATGACTATGTACAAATTTTTTAAAGAATAAGAAATTTGTGTGCTGTGGTAAAAAAAAAAAATGCTAAAATGTAAATTGCTCCAAATTTTACTAAATTTTAGGTAACATGCTGTATCATAAAATAGATTTAAATGCAGATATATGTAAACAGAATTGCTTTAAGAAAATTTATTTATTTTTATAACACTTTAAGATTTCATTTAAATAATGGAAGAAACAAATCTATTTCTGGCATACTAATAATACAACTCAATCCATTACCAATGCATTTATAATCACTCTGAGCACTAGATGCTATCAATGAAATGTATTTCTTTTAAATAATGATCAGGAGAAAACAGTGGAGGCAAAATCATTATGGAGACATAAACTTGTTCTAAACACTCTATGCTTAGATTGTAAAAGCACACACTAGTTTTACCAAGAGGATATTGAAAAATAAAAAACATAAGCAACTTAATATACAATGTTAAGATAAATACAGATTATTTAAAGAAAAAGCAATGGAAAAACACAAACTAAAATAGTATAGAAATTTTTATAATAATCCATGAAATTAACCCAGTTTTAGATAAAGAGTTAACAAAAAATGGGAATAACCATAATCCAGAATTTATGAGGTGGAAAATTATTTACTTAAAACTTAAGAGTATTTATAGATATCCTTGCCAAATATGCATTCTCCAGGAAGCACACAATAATCTTTTTGTTTTTGTTTGATTTTGTTATTATTTTATTTTTAGGTCAATGGAATGTTTCCACATATTATACCACCAACATGAGAAAAAAATGATCACTGTTTATTTGAAGCTTGGTGAGTTTATCCACAATTTAAATCAGTTCTATGTCATGCCAATTTAGATCACTCTTTCACTGGGAATACTCTTTTTTCCAAAGTAGATTTATAAGTCTATAAAATATTTGAAGTTAATTTTTAGTATTATCATTATTATTTTGTTGAGATGGAGTCTCGCTCTGTTGCCCAGGCTGGAGTGCAGTGGCACCATCTCAGCTCACCGCAACATCCACCTCCCGGGTTCAAGCTATTCTCCCGCCTCAGCCTCCTGAGTAGCTGGCATCACAGGTGCCCACCACCAGGCCCAGCTAATTTTTATATTTTTAGTAGAGATGGGGTTTCACCATGTTGGTCAGGGTGCTCTCAAACTCCTGACCTCGTGACCCACTGCCTCAGTGTCCCAAAGTGCTGGGATTACAGGTGTGAGCCACTGCACCCAGTCATTAATTTTTACTTTTATCAGTGTTGACTATTTTGAAGGGTATAACTAAAGATGTCCTTGGTTGGATTTAACTAATAAACAAAATAAATTTATAAATAGGATGTTTTAATGAAATCTTATCCTAAAGAACATTACTTTTGTAAAAAAAAAAATTAGAATGTACCATTTATGGAATTACCAAAAATATTTCTTTAGAAGTTCTAAACTGTAAACGTGAGAGGATTTCATTCTGCTACTCTATATTGGTGCTGTTAAACTGTCGATTGGGATGTATTATTTAATGATAAGTATTATTGAATGCAGGATTATAGATGCTTCTTTTTAAACCACTGGTTATTCTGCAAATTATTTGTCCTCAAACTGTGTATTATATTTTCTAATTTTGTCAGATGATATTCCAAGGCTGCCTTTTCTCTTCTCATTTTAGAGGTATGAGAATTTTAATTTCTACTTCTGATCATCTGCCTTTCATCTTTGGAACATTTTGTCGTTTTTTCTCCTTGATTAATCTCCTTTTTCCTTCATGTTTAAGCCTTGCATGTTCCTTTACTATAATATTATTAGTGTTTTGGTTTGAAGAGATAATAAACTCAGGCAGTCAATCTGACCTTTCTTACCTGAAGCTGGGTTAAATATTCGTGAACTTGTCTCTTAGTTTCAATGTGGAGAGCTATTATAAGGCTGCTGCGTCAGGGGGGTTCTGTGATATTCCAATAAAGTCATGGTACATGCTGTTTGTGAATCCAGTGTAATCAATAGACAGAAACACAGACATGTGGATGGACTTTCAGTCCTAGAAATCTTAGAATACAGGCAGGAAGGCACCAGGTTCTGGGCACTGGAGCAGAACTCCAGTCACTGGGACAGTGTCCAGTCTCCAGTCCCATTTCCTAAAGGACAGGAGCAGCAGAGAACTTCTTATGGTCTATTTGTTCTATGCATAACACATCTCATACACAATTCTGTCACTAAATATTTTCTGCAATTTAATCATTGATGCTTTTATGACATATCTATTTGTATTCCATAATTTAATAAATTTGCAAATGTTTGACTTAGAATGCTAACCAACATATAAACAATTGCTTATATGTAATTATCAAATCACATTCTAATGTAACAATTTAGGGAACTTAAAGTCTAGTAGCAGTAGATAAGTCAGAAACATAAATAACATTATGTATGTATTACTTCTTTTTCAATGTCACCCAATAAGTGGCTTTGACCAAAGAACTCCCACTGAATCAGTCAGTAGCTGAGCACAGGGCTGCTATTAGACTACACAGAGTCTTCACTGGAATTATTAGAAAGTAGCCTTTTCACCACATGGAGGAAGCCCCACTTGGCTCCACACGTGGTAAGGGGAGTCTGGGTGGATCTCCGCCTTCTCTCTCCTTTTGGAACAGGCATCTCCGTAGAGAGAACAACCTGAGTAACTGGATTTAAAGGGAAGCTGTGACTGGGCTGTCCTCTAGTTCCTTTTTTCTGTAACACCCAAGCATCCCTGGGCTCTTCTAGCAGCCCCAACCCATCGGTACGATACATTCACACACCCAGATGTCTGTGAATCACTGTTGTAGACCCAACTAATTCTAAAGCTGGGACTCAGCCACTGATATAATGTGTGAACAACAGAAATATAGAAACACGGGAACAACAAAAATGAAGAGAAGGAGGATTTGCAGATTATATGTTGACGTGTTGAAGAATGAATAAAGTTAATGGGGAAAACTTGTGAGATCTGAGATGAACTTTAAAAAGAGGAAAAAATGCAGTCTAACAGAATATGTGTTTCCTGGTACATACAAAAGAACTTAGGAACTATTTCCTGAGTGACATTATGCAAGTAGCTGAAGGAAAATCAAATACACTGGAACAGAAAATTTTTGCACACATGCAATTTTTCTAATCTTTACAGTTCTATTTTAGAGAAAAGGAAAAGGAACTGAGTTCTTCCTCCAAAATGAGAATCTGAGGTTTAATTAATATGCCTGAGGTCACACAGCTAATAAGAGCCTGGCCTCAAGCACATGCCTGTCTGGCTTCAGACCCCAGAACGATTTGAATATACTGTGTCAACTCACAGGAGCTGTGGGAACCCCCTAAGCTCTAGTGCATCATCCAGAAATTACTTTACCTTCACTATACTGCTAACCTTAGAGAGTGCTGCATACTAAGACCGTTCTGCTTTTGCCAATTTCATTAAATTTATAAAAGAAAAGATGATAACCTATTAATAGACATACATTTGAGTTACAGAAATCACCACACAAAAAAAGGTCTGAAAATGTATACACATAGCTCCAATAGATCAAGTGAGAAGGCAGTGGGAGACAAAAACTATTGTTAAAATAGAGGGTAGGGAAGAGGTCAAGTGTTAGTAGAAGACAGGGATGACTAATTATACTTACAAAGAAGACATATGAAGGAAGTAAATTTTTTCCCATCCTTTTATTTAGAAGATAAGCTGTGAGCCATTGTGTAACTAGGTTATACGGGTGATCACAGAGATGAGGAATCTTGAAACTTAAACTAATGTAGCTTGAAATTTGCACGAATGTAGTTCAAGGTCCAATTACACATTGGATCAGCTATTGACAGCCAGTCAATGTAACATTTCAGTGTCAATCATTTTCAGGCAGAGTTATCTTTCTAGAAAAAGGTTTTTATTTTCATCACACTGCTATTTAAAGACTTCAATGGATTACTTCTCCTAAAAAAATAATCTAACATCTTTAGTCTTGTATTTAAGGCCTTCTAGAACCTAGCTACACACACAAACATATCCTTTTAATAAACTCTCCCTTTTGCTTAAGTAATGTTAATCTGTATTTGCAACCAGAAGAGTCCTAATATAAATTCACCTATTCCCCTTCCATTTTGTTCCTTCCTATAGATACACATAGCTTTCTTGTGTCTTGGTCCTCCTCACTTACAGTAGAGACCCACATAGAAAATGAAGTCCATCAGACTACATTTCCCATATGCTTTTACGTCCAAACCTGCAAATGAACTTGAATCTACAACTATACTTTCACTAGTTACAAGGGAATAGTAACTATTTCCTGTATTTCCACTTCTCCAATGTCTCAACTCCCACATTCTGAATTGCAGCTCCCCCTTCTTCTTCAGGAACCTGAAATTCTATTGGTTCTCCTTCTTTCTTTTGTGTTTTCAACCTCTGTCTATGGTTATCTTTTGCAAACTTTAGAGTATGTCACTCACATTGTGACTTGACTTTATTGTAACAATGCCTCCTGGAGACATATGCAGGCCAGAATGATCAAATGACAAGAGTCCTGCCTCTCTGTCATTACTGTATGTATCAACAGCTTTCAAGAAAGAGAGAGAAATGAAGGAAAGGAGGGATGGCAAACTGAAAAATTAGAAGCGGCCTTTCATTTGTCCTGGGCTTCATTTTCTCTGGTTTTCTTCCTTCTTGTTTCTGTCCTCCCTGCCCTACCGAAACCACTCTCAGCAAGGTCATTCACGAGCATCCTGTGAACCAATGTGACATGTTTTGATCCTTCGCTTTCTTAAGCTCTTCCCAGCTTTTAACCCTCAATTGGCCACTCTTTCCGTCTCGATAAACTTGTTCCCTGGTTTCTGTGATACTGTGTTATTCTGACACAAACTCCTTTCTCACAATCTTTCTCTCAAATGTTTGTGTTCAGGAACTCATGTTGGGCTGTCTGCTTTTCATAATTCACATTCTCTTCCTGGACCATCTCATCTTTTTTTTGGCTCCTCTTATGAATTTTGTCAAAATAGCCCACCTTTATCTTGAAGCCAGATCTCTCACCTCAGTTTGTTCTCTTTCTGTCTCACCTTCCATATCCAATGGGCCAACAAGTTCTAATTGTTTTTCCTCCGGAATGTCTAAGATGCCTCTCCTGCCCTTCATCTCCACTGCCATCTTCCCAGTCGTTCCTCACCTGAGCTCCTGCACTCACCCCCTAGCTGGTCCCCCCATTCTACTCACAACCCATTTCAAATCTTAGCATGTCTCTTCTGAATTTTAAGTCCTGCGTGATTTCCCGGCTCCTTACTGTGAAATCCATGGCCTGGATGGCTTAACATGCTCAGCCTCTGCCCCGCATTACAGGTTCTCCCACCACTTTCTTGATGCAGTGAACATTTTTAAACATGATTACTGGTTCAATCACAACTCCCTAAGCCTCTCAGCTCTCTCTCTCTGTCTGCCACACGCTAAATTCATGGTAATATAGCTCCTTTTTTCTTTTTTTGAGACAGTTCTGTCACCCAGGCTGGAGTGCAATGGTATGATTACGGCACACTGCAGCCTCAACCCCCTGAGCTCAAGTGATCCTCCCACCGCAGCCTCCTAAGCAGCTGGGACTACAAGTGCACACCACTGTGCCCAGCTAATTTTTTGTGTGTTTGTTTGTTTTGTAGAGACAGGGTCTCTCTATGCTGCCCAGGCTGGTCTCAAACCCCTGGGCTCAAGAGATCCTCCTGCCTCAGCCTAGCAAAGTGTTGAGATTACGGGCCAGAGCCACAGTGCTCAGCCTAAATTCCTTTTCTGTCCTCAGTGGGACATGACTCATTGCCCCTGATTCTTTGCTCAAGTTGCCCCTCCTTCCCTCAGCACGCTCTTGCATAACCTCCTGCTTCCAGCTCAGATATTGCTTGACTGGGCTGCCTTCACTCACCCCTCAAGCCTAGCTAGGTTCTCTTCCTGTGTGTATTCACGACACCTGCACCTTCTGTATCCAAGTCCCCATCACGTTTTGGGGATTTTTTGTTTCTGAGACAGGGTCTCACTCTGTCACCCAGACTACAGTATAGTGGTAAAATCACAGCTTACTGCAGCCTCCATCTCCTGGGCTCAGGTGATTCTCCCACCACAGCCTCCCAAGCAGCTGGAACTACAGGTACCAGTCAACATAAGCGGCTAATTTTTTTTTTATTTTTGTAGAGACAGAATTTCACCATGTTGCCCAGGCTGTTCTAGAACTCCTGGGCTCAAGCAATCCTCCCCCTTCGCCTCCCAAAGTACTGGGATTACAGGCATCAACCACTAACCCTAGCTCACCACATGTATTTTAATTGCTTGTCAGTGAGGACAGGAAGAGGAGAGATAAGATGTATACTGATCACAGGCAGCCAGAACTTGGCAGATAACAAGTACTCAACAGACGTTTTAAATGAACCATAAAGACTGATATAAAAATTCACATATCCTTAATAATTATCCTTAACTATTTATTAAGGATAAATAATTTTTTTATCCTTAATAATTCATTATATATGTGTGTATATATGTTTAGCAAACCATTTCCATCTTTAAAATATAGATTTAATAACTCTTAACGAATTTGTGGGTTGTTTTCTGGAAGTCCTGAGTTAAAAACCTTCTATAACATGTATTGTTATGTAAACATGTCTGAGATGAATAAACTGTAACTGAATTTTAAAGTCAAAGTCCCTATGCCCAGAGTAGAGAAAACCAGATAAGCAACACCCTTCTTAGAACTCACTCAGAAGGCAATTTGTTTTTTATTTGGCTGTTTACACTATTTTACTTGTCCAGTTAAAATAAGGCTAACTCTTTTTTAATATATTGAGGGAGCTTTCTAAACATAAGAATCATGGCTGGGCACAGTGGCTCATGCCTGTAATCCCAGCAGTTCAGGAAGCTGAAGTGGGCAGGTTGATTGGGCCCAGGAATTCGAGACCAACCTGGGCAACGTGGTGAAACCCGTTTTCTACCAAAAACACACAAACTAGCTGGACATGGTGGCACATGCCTGTAGCCCCAGCTACTCAGGAGGCTGAGGTGGGAGGGTCACCTAAGACCAGGGATGTCAAGGCTGCAGTGAGCCATGATCATGCCACTGCACTCCAGCCTGGGTGACGGTGTGAGACCCTGTCTCAAAAAAATAAAAATACGAATGGTCCGAAAAGAAAAGCCTTGGGAGTTGGTGAATTCATTATCAACAGCCTCTAAATGAAAAGATCTTTTTCATAGACTGGTGTTTTTTAAACCTAATTGTTTGATAAATAGTTAAGCCAGATGAGTAAAGTCATTTACAAATCCAAGCACCTACATTTTTATAAAATATTTATGAGAAATAAGTCATTTTATTCTCCTCTCTACTCTCCCACTGATTGTATTCCGTAACTTCAAGAACCCCTCCTTATTTTTTTAATTATTTATAATATTGTATATTCCTTAAAAACTGACTCTAACATGTAATTATTTTAAATGACTAAATTATACAAATATGTACTATATTTCCTTAGAAAAATGAGTAGGCAGATTTGTTGGCTCTGTAAGATGTGCACAGATGAATCTAAGAGGCCCTCTTCAAAGTAAGTAACGTTTAAGTTTCTATGGTAATTGTAAAGCATATTTATCAGATGATAAATAGGTATATAGTTATGAAACTGCTATATAACATATTTTGTTCTGAAAGTAAAATTTGCATTTACACAAGTCAGTTCACCAGAAGAGCAGTCATGTGTTACTAAGATTCTGTTTTTATTATTCATGTTTTACACTTGAGAATCCAGCAGGTTAAATGCTTTAGAATCTATTACGAATAGTCTCTGTTCTTTTTAAAAAACAAAGAATATTGTTTGTGTTAAAATGAGATTCTTCAGTCCAAAACATTTTCTTGGTTCCAACCCTCCACATACGAAGTGCCAGAAAGATTCATCCCTAGATAAAGAAGGTGAGACTGAAGGGGGAATCAAATGTTTACCAAGCTCCCAAGTCTCTTCCTCCATACTTTGCCAAAACTCAAAATGTAGCCATTTGGATGGGAACAGTGAAAAGAATAATGCCTGAGAAAAGGAACAGACGATTGCATGGGACTTGCTCACCTCAATGAATCCCAGAGTTGAGAACCCCTCTTAGACTAACCATGGGTGCCTAACCTAAGCCATGTGCAGCCCTCAGTTCTGGCCACACCTTTCTGTATGGTCAGAGCCCCTGGCATGCTTTCACTAAAGTACCAAAATGTCCAAAAAGGCTAACAAGTTACTGTGTGGAAGGGAGGAGAGGGATGCTGCCATAGCGGGCAGAGGAGACAGTAAGACCCAATGCTCAGCATTTTAAATGACCAATGAAGGCGACTGCACTACACAGGTGCATCCAAGGACAAAGATATAACCTGCCAATTAAGGGACAGCTCTTCTTTCTGCGAATGATTCCCATATAATATCACTGTCAGAGCTTGCATTTCTTCTATCTGCCTTATAGACTCACTGTAAGAAAGGGGGAAGACCAAAAAACAAAAATCATATTAATGGAAAGCTGCCAGATAACAGTTATTTAACACATAAAAGTTATTTAATAGGTGCTTGGCATTCATGACCTAATTTAATTTTCATGATAACACTGTGAGACAGATGTTATTATCCTCCATTTTATAGACAATAAAATTGGGGTTTGGAGATTTTAAGACAGACCAAGAACAATTAAGTACAGCACTGGGATTAGAATCTGGGAGTCTCAGAGACTCCAAACTTTCTTCATTCCTTTGTCTGCAACATCATGGTATCTTAAAGTGCTTTCATATCTGTGTGGTATCCACTGCCCATCTGCCCAGAAGAATGGAGGGAACACAAAGGAGAACTTCTATCAGGAAAAAAGACATTTCAAATAATTCTAATAAAGGCACCCGGATAGCCATAGGCTAGCATTAAATTTGTGAGATCCTCAGAAAAAAATTATAAGTAAAAATGGGGTTCAATTAAAAACAAATTCTATTTCCCATCTTTACTTCCAACCATAATTACTCCAATAATCTCTCCCCATAAATCTCATGAGTCTTAGAGACAGAATAATTCTCTTACCAACAATTATCGACACTTAATTTTAAGCTAACCCAACACATTGATGACTCTTCACTCATGTTGTAGATTTTATTCTTCTCTATATAATGGGAATGATTAGAATGAACAGGCATGCAGTAAACCTTGCCTAGCTCTTTCCATTTCACTAGACTGAAAAGGTTATTTTAGATTACTTTTTCTAAAGTTCTAACAAAAGAAAAGAACAATGACTCAGATACTATTTCATGGAAATGCTTTTTGAAAGCAATCTTAACACAGTACACTGTTAAGCCTCCGTAGTGATGCAAGCAGTCCATCCAAAACTGGCAGGATCCATCTGAGTTTTTGGAAAACAAAAGATACTTGATCTTTTAAAGACTGCCAATATTTTTCCATGTTCTAGGATACTTTTAATCGGTTTAACTAATCCTCCTTCACTTTGTTAACAGCGTGCTAATGCTAATGGCTGTTCCTGAAGCACTAATTTTTAGGCTGACTATAACATGTATAGCCAATGGACAGTGCCTGCATCTGTCTATAGCCATCTTTAATTATCTAGTTGTTGAAAGTAGGACAATTAAGAAGGCACCATAAATTGAATGGCAATAAACACATTGGCTATTTCTTTTTTTTTTTTCCAACTTTTATTTTAAGTTCAGGTGTACATGTGCAGATGTGCAGGTTTGTTACATAGGTCAATGCACGTCATGATGGTTTGCTGTACAGATCATCCCATTACCTAGGTTATTAAGCCCAGCAGCCATCGTGGTGTCTTAAAATGCTTTCATATCTGTGTGGTATCCACTGCCCGACTGCCCAGAAGAAGGGAGGGAACACAAAGGAGAACTTGTATCAGGAGAAAAGTGTTTCAAGTAATTCTAATAAAGGCACCCGGATAGCCATAGGCCAGCATTAATTATTCCTGATGCTCTCCCTCCTCCCATGCCCCACCCTACAACAGGCCCCAGTGTATATTGTTCTCCCCCATGTGTCCATATGTTCTCAGCATTCAGCTCCCACTTATAAGTGAGAACATGCAGCATTTTGCTTTTCTGTTTCTGCATTAGTTTGCTGAGGGTATGGGCTTCCAGCTCCAGCCACGTCCCTGCAAAGGACAAGATCTTGTTCCTTATTATGGCTGCATAGTATTCCATGGTATATAAAGTTATTTGTATTTGAGAATACAGTCATTTGCCACTTCACTTCATGAAGCTCACCAAAATGAACAGAATTCTAGAATCTTTCAAGCTATTTTCTAAAGGGTAAATGGTTTCGTTTATACTGTTTAGGTCAAATGTAACTTGACATAATACATCTTAATAAAAATTAAAACCTATAGAAAAATAATTCTAGAAAATAAGAGACTGAGAAAATACTAGCTTTAGGGTTACTAATTATATTATGTGAGTGCATGCAAATAGGTTTTGTGGATTAACTCTAAGATTCTAATAGATAAATAGGTAAACACTTGGCTGGTTGCAACAGCAAACAGCACATAACCTTTTAAAAAGCAATTTGGCATTTTGTACCAAAAACCTTAAAAATGTGCTTCTTTTAACCAACTTTGATTCTGCTTCTGCTAATGTCCTTGAATTACCCTAACCATGTGGCCATGGCAAACCTTAAACACAGCCGGGCTACATTTGAGTTTTAATGGTGAAAAATGAGAGAAAATCAAAATGCTGTTTGAGAACAATTATGTAAACTATGGAATGCCCCCTTCTAGCATATTTCACCATCACTATAAGCAATATGACTATCAATGATTATATACTTGTAATAATAAATTATAACACTATAAATGATTAAGACAATTGTGATGACATAAAATGCTTAGTGAGAGTATACACACACTTGAAGTATACATGCACACATTAAAGAGTGTGATTACATCTTGATTAGAAACACAAATACAAACATAACAAATATACAAATACAAACACAAAAAAGACTTTTAAAAACCACATCAAAATACTAATAGTGATAATTTGTTAATAGGGAGATTATAGGACTATGGTTCTGTATAATAGTTATTCAACTATATTTTCAAGTCTATACTATTTTCATAATTTTTATAATTTAAACAATTTAAATAGGAAAGATAACATGTAAAATATCATAGGAAGATAACTTTCCAATCAAAATCACACATGAATGGAATGTGAATATATTTTGGTGTCATTTTCAAGATAATATAATTTTATTTAGTTCAACAAAAAACTTGAGACTATTTAGCCTAAACAGTGCTTTTTGTTTCTTTTCAAAGGCTTACTTTGGAGGAAGTGTTACAGTGGGCCCAGTCTTTTGAAAATTTAATGGCTACAAAATGTGAGTATTGTGCATATGTCATCTTTGAATAACTAGCGAGTTTCATTCTTCGAGGTAAAGGTGAGGGTGCCAGATGACGAATGTATGCTGTTCTTCTCACAGCATTCTAACTGGCAACTGACACAGTTGAAAAAAGAAAACCTGAAAATAGTTTGTTGTTTCAACCACTATTATTTTCTCTGGTGTTAATTAAAACAAGATTAGTCACTGTGAATATTATTCTTCACAAGTATATGCTCAAAATCCCTTGGAAAATATGCTTAAATAGTAACACATATCATAGCCTTCTAAAGTTAGTATTAAACACAAAAACTTAACTAGCTGGTCTTGCTGCCTTCAAAAGTAAGAATAAATTTGAGTCTTGATGTTCTAAAACTCCACCCCAAAGTTTGTTTCAACTTTTTCAGTGTTTGATTTAAGTGGGACTGTACATGGGTCTGTATATACCTGTAGGTAAATATTAACATTCACATGGTATAAATTTGAGATATCAGCAATAGACGTGAGAGAGATAAAGTCAGGGCTCATGCAGTGACAATAAAGGAAGAGGTGCATTCAGGAGAACAGTCAATTGCATTTGGGGTCAGTAATACTGGCAGGTTGTAGAAAATGATACAATCAGAAGATAGGTACAGAAAACAATGTAGGGTGTAGCCACAGAAAATTCTTCTGTTGAATTTGGTAATTTTTTAAATGGAGCTGGTTCCCCTCAATGCTTGTTAATTTTTGCCTACAGACCCACCTTTTTATTTAAGATCCCATTTTAGCCTCTCTGTGAATATTTCATCTGTTTAGAACTATAGACTATGAAGGAGAGTTAGTTGTACTTTAACTCATGGGGTGTACCAGTGGCTATTCTGGGCAAGGTACCTTCTGTTCCTCCTTGGGGGCTGCCATGCTCACTACCTTCTCTTTCTGACTCAAGACCCTCTTTGCTATGGACTCAGTTGTCACTGCCCAGCCCAGAGGTCAATGGCAATAGGTGTAGATCCTCGGCTACTCTTACTGAAACACATTAATCAACCATTCTGGTACTTACTTCAGCCCCACCCCGAGGGCTGGATCTACCTCTACAGGCTCCGGTCACCACCTGAGCTCTCCTTTTTTGTAGCATGCCTTTCCAATGGGCATCTGGGGGCCATAGTTTCTTTCTCTGATGCAATCACCACTGCCTTTCACTTTTCGGTTATCCCTCATGGTTTATAATCCAATTTGCCAGCATGAATGTGAATTTAAAACAAACATATCTTCTGGATCAATTTTAGAAACACTGGAATGGGATGAAGAGACAAAAGCATATATTCAGTTAACTATATTGTAAACTTTTGTTCCAATCCTTTGTAAATCCACATTTTGCAACCTTGCTAGATTGATCTCTTTCTTGGAGTTTCATGGTCTTCATCTGCAAAATGGGAGTAATATCACTTATCCTTTCAGCTTTATTGTGCAGGTGAGATACAAAACATCTAGCTCAATGCCTAATATAGATTAGGCACACAGTAATTGGTAGTTTATTTCAATAGTAATCAACTACATGTCTTTGAATAGCATTCTTTTTTCTCTGCTGCCTACCAACAAGTCCAAAATCATGGTATTTAGTACTCTACACCCTAACCCAAAACATTTCCTAAAACCTGTCTCTAGCTGTGCCCCTTCACATAACATGCCTTCCACCGGTGTGACTGTCACTTCATTTTCTACTTGTACATCTATGATTCTGCTGCTGTAGGCTTTTGTTCAAAGTCCTTTTCATCTCTACCTACTCTGTTCATCTTTGAAAGTCAAATTCAAATGCCACTGTCTCCAGGAAACTGCTTTGAAATTTTTCCTTTGTCTCCTATTTTGTTAGTATTAACATTTATTCTGCTTTTAATTGCAGCTAGCTTGTGTACTGGGTTTTTTATATAGTAGCTTTCTCACTAGACTGTAAATTCCTTGAGAGCACAGCTTGCCTCTCATTTCCCTTTCAAATCCCTGAGAAACTGAAAATGTGCTTTGTACCTAATGAGTATGTAATAAATGTTCAATGAATAAATGCAAAAAAAATTAGTGAGAAAAGATCAAAACACCAAGCCATATTATTTAATCTTCTGTGCCAATCCTAGAAGCCTCATAAACAAAGTGAATAGGCTTAATTATTTGGCAAGGATTTCAAGTGGTCATCTGCCTTGCTAGAATTAGCAATTTATAAATCTAGTGTCATGAGAATAAGCAAAGGCTCTAGCAAAGATAAGAATAAGAAAACATCATTCTGCCCTTTATAAAAGCCAGCAAAAATAGGGTAAGAGCCTTTCCAGAAATCACATTACGATGAAGTTTATGTAAAAATTCAGTAATCACATAGTTAAAAAATGATAAAACAAACCATTCTATGGATCATCCAGCCAGTAAGATAAAACTAAGAATACAAATATTAAAGTGTGCAGAGAATAAAAATGTGTTTACCTTAAACAAGGACATTAGTAAAATGCATTCTTTAGCTGAGATATGCAGATGCATATTTTCATATAGATTAAAACATTATTCCTAAGAACATGTAGCTCAGAAACACACATGGAAAAGAAATACATCAGCCTGGGTCTCAATAGATGAACAGGAATTGGTTTAGAGATGTTTGTTGGGGAGCCATTAAGTCATAGTCATCAAAATATAGTTAAATTCAACATCTTGGTGGGAAAGCGGGATCCAAGAAAACCATCAGTTTGAGAACAGAACTATGGCAAAATCCAAAAGTTAGTTAGAAATTAAGAATGTTAGCAACTTAGACACATTCAAGATATACTATTTAAGGATACATTATTCACAAATGATTTTTTAAATGTCAAAGTTTTTTTTTTAAAAGAGTGTGTGTGCCTTTGCTCAATATTCATTCAATAAATAAGTATTAAGCACTTTTTAGGCATCAGGCAGTGTGCTTAAGAAAAAAATTCCACGTGCTCATAAAAATAACACACAACAAAAAAGATTTTTTTGAAAACTGAAAATCCCCTAGAAGAAAACAAAGAAGCCTATCATTTTTGGTACATTAAGGTGAAGTCAAAAATAGTGATTAAAGCAACATCTAGTAACACCCTGAATGGAATTCCAAAGACAAAGCAAATACATACTTGTTACAAATAGTAGCCTTTGACAAAAAGTTTCATGTAAGGCTGCATATGGGGCCTGATCAGCAGTATTTTAAAGACAGAAAGATGGTTTAGAAGAAGTAAGCACAATAAAGATAAATAGGTACACCTTTCAATGAAGAAATGGAGTATGAAAGATTCCTAAGGATTTGGTGTGAAAACTAGTATCATTAAAAACTCTACACAATGAATTAGGCAGAAAGCATCCTGAAAATTCCCAAGTATACAGGTTATAGAAACTTCTCCAAGTTTCCAAACATCCAAGTTTTAAGGAAATAACTAATTTTCAAATGGGTACAGAATTAGTGAGAAGTTTTTAGACCAGCCAGGAAAGTTTGTCTGAACTATTAGTCATCTTCCTGTAAAACTATCTAAGAATAACCTAAGATTTTTTTTTTATTACCCAGTACAGGTATGTATTTTTTTGTTAAGAGAAAGAGAGAGGGGGAGTTTTTTAAGAGAAAGAAAGAAGAAGAATAAAAGAGAGAAAGAGAAAGGGGGAGAGAGAACGAGAATCTTGCTCTATTGTTCAGGATTTCATTTAAATCTGTGAAATGCTATGCAATTACTAAAAAGTGATTTATTTCCTATTATGTGATCACTTTTAGAATGGGTATGATATATCATTGAAAAAAATATATGTTTTGTGGATATGAGGTGGTAAGTTCTGTAAATATTTATTAAATTTGCTTGTTCCAGGTCTGAGTTCAAATATGTTTCTTTCTTTTTTTTTTTTGCTCTCCATTAGGTTGGTGAATCTTCCTCCATCCCTTTATGTTAAGTCTTTGTGTGTCCTTGCCTATAAAAAAGGTCTGAATACAGCATATTGATGGGTTTTAACTTTTATTCAGTTTGTCTAACTATATATTTTGATTGGGGCATTTAATCAATTTAGGTTTAGGATTAATATTAATATATGTGAGTTTAATACTGTTATTTAAGGCTAACTGGCTGTTTGCCCGTTAGTTGATGTAAATTCTTCATTGTCGTAATATTCTTTACTTTTTGGTAAGTTTTTGGGATAACTGATGCTGGTTGTTCCTTTCTGTGTATAGTACTTCTTTCAGAAGTTGTTGTAAAACAGGCCTTGTGGTGATGAAATCTGTGAGTTCTTGCTTGTACACAAAAAGTTTTATTTTTCCTTCACTTGTAAAACTTAGTTTGGCTGGATATGAAATTCTGGGTTGAAAGTTTTTTTCTTTAAGGATGTTAAATATTAACCCCCACTCTCTTCTGGCTTGTTGAGTTTCTACTGAGAGATCTGCTGTGAGTCCGATAGGCTTCCCTTTATGGGTAACCTGGCCTTTCTCTCTGGCTGCCCTTAGTATTTTCTCCTTTATTTCAATCCCAGTAAATATGACAATTATGTGTCTTGGGGTTGGTCTTCTTGAGGAATATCTTTGTGGGGTTCTCTGTATTGCCTGGAGTTGAGTATTGTCATGCCTTACTAGTTTAGGAAAATTTTCCTGGATAATATCCTGAAAAATATTTTCCAACTTGGATTCATTCTCTTCATCACATTCAGATATACCTATTAAGTGTAAATTAGGTCTTTTCACATAGCCCCATATTTCTTGGAGACTTTGCTCATTCCTTTTTACCCTTTTTTCTCTGATCTTATCTTCTCGTTTCATTTCATTAAGTTGGTCTTCAAACTCTAATATCCTTTCTTCTGCTTGATCAATTCGACTGTTAAAACTTGTGCATACTTCATGGATTTCTCATATTGTGTTTTTCAGCTCCGTTAATTCGTTTATATTCCTCTCTAAATTGTCCATTCTCGTTAGCATTTTTTCAAACCTTTTTTTAAAGTTATTAGTTTCTTTGCATTGGGTTAGAACATGTTCTTTTAGCTCACAGAAGTTTCTTATTATCCACCTTCTGAAGCCTGATTCTGTTAATTTTTCACGCTCATTTCCATCAGGCCTTGTTCTGTTGCTGATGAGGAACTACCATCCTCTGTAGAAGGAGAGACATTCTGATTTTGAGTGTTTTCAGTTTTTTTACGCTGGCTTCTTCTCATCTTTGTGGTTTTAGCCACCTGTCGTCTTTGTAATTACCAACTTTCAAATTAGGTCTCTGAGTGGACATCCAGCTTGTTGATTCCCTGCTCCAGAATCTATGCAATTTTCACTGCGGTGACCCACAATGCCGGCTAAAACAGCAGTGTTGAGATTCATGATGCTTTTCTACCCAGGGGTCTCTGGTCTGGCTTCCCTCTTCAGTCCCTTTTTCAATCAGCTGAATGGACAGCTCTGCCTTCCCAGAGCTACAAACATCATCCAGAAGGAGGCCCAGTCCCATCTACTCCGCATCAAGAGCTGCCGGGCCGAGGCACCAGCAAAACAGTAGCGCCAGCTAAAAGGGTCACACTGGCGACCCGAAGGGCTCCACCACTGGGAATGTCCTGGTCCGTAGGCAACAAAAATTCGTCTGGAAGTGTGGCATCCACTCGCTCTCTGCGCCTTCACTGGGAGCTGCAATCCTGAGCTGCTAGTGATCACCTTGGATCTCTCTCCCCAAGATTTTTTATTCGAATGATGTTGATCCAAACTACGGCACTACACCCAAAAATATGGTTAAAATTTCAGGCATTGCTAGGATGAAAACTGGGGAAAAAAATCCTACGGGTATTTCTGATGGATTAACATCAGTAGAGATATGGTAGAACTAGAAAAGATACAAAAAAAAAATGCATCTGAAATAACATGGGGAACTACAATCACCTAAAATCCAAGGACTGAAAAAAAATCAAAATCTATAATGCCAGAAAAAATTGAGCTAGAAGATTCATACTTACATTTATTGATTAAATCACCAAAAGCTGAGAATAGGGATTGCCCATTGATATTTGGGTACATTATGTTTCATATAAATAACAAGAAAATTAGTAAAACCACCACTAACTGCCTTGGATGACTCATTCAATCCTGCCTTGTGTCTGGCAGAGGTTCGCAGCACCAGGGACACTGGGGTAAAACAGGCACAAGCAATGTGCTCAGCTACTGTGCTTCCTCTAGAGGGAGGAGACAGACAAGCAAGCAAACAAGTAGATGAATAAATAACTCTACAAGGTGAGAAGTGCTTTGAAGAAAATAAAACCAGGTGATATGACAAAGAAAGGCAGGCACAAGAGTGTAATTCAACTGGATACTTAGAGAAGAACTGTCAGAAGGGGTAAACTTTGAGCAAAGAGCTGAATGATGAGAAGCAGCCAGGCTGGGGTCTATGGGCAGAGTGGCCCAAGCAGAGGAAAATCATGTTTAAAAGGCCCCGAGAGATGAGTGAGGAAGTGTGTTCACATAATCAAAAGAAGCTCAACATGACAGAAGCATAGGGCCCCATCAGCCACATGAATAACCTTAAGTTGCAAAGTAACAAGATTAAATGTACTTTTAAAAGATCCCCCTGATTCTCTCCTGAGGAAGTAAAGTAGAGAGACTAGCTAGAAGGCTGCTGCAATAATTCAGGTAAAATTGGAACTCAGTGAGGAAGACCGGGGGCGGGGGAATTTGCAAATAAATGCTAACAAAAGTCATAGGGCTATGAGACCACTGACAGGCAGAGTTCAGATAGAGGAAAACACACCCAGAGATGAAATTTAGGTGTGTACTACTTCCAAGTTCAGGTAAGCAGAGAGGTCAGTGAAGTGGATGGAAAAGGAGCAAAAGTGAAGTAAGAATGACCAAAATAGCACATTATCATAGAAGCCAAAGAAGGGAGTGTTTCAGGAAAGAAGCTGCAAATTGTCAAGACACTGAGAAATCAGGTGAGGCGAGGAACAGTGACCTCTAGACATAGCAATATGAAAGTCAACAGTGCCTCAACAAGAGGAGTCTCATGGGTGTAGTGGAGACAGGTAGAAACAGAAGTGAGACATAGGATAGGGATTCATTTACATAAGTCTTGCTGTGGAGGTCTGCAGAGAAAAGAGCAGCAACTGAAAGCGAAAATGAGGTCAACAGCGGGAGTTCGAGTCAGTCATTGTTACTAGTTATATTTGGGAAATACAGCAATATACTTGTATGATGATGGCAACTATTCATGAGGAAGAAACTGATGACGCAGAAGAGAGTGGAGATGATTATAAGAACAATAGAGGAATGCAAAGTGATGGAAAAAGCAAAAGTAGGAGGGAACCAGAAAAAAATTGTTTGGCCATCCCGAAAAAGAACAGGGAAACTTGCCTCCTGGGAGGGAGGTTATAAAGGAATACAGATGGAAGTACTCTGGTTATTTGCTGGAGAGAAGACAGTGAATATCTGATTAATATGTGCTCTCAGTGAAGTTTGAGGCAAGGTCTGCACAGATTGCTAAGGAGAGGATGTGTTAGTATGTTTTAACGTAACAAGGGAGAAGGTATGAAACTGTTTCTGCAGATTGAGAGAGCCATAATACTATGGAAGGATCACTCGATAACTGGGCAGTGTTGAGTGTCTGTTTAAAATATGCAGCTATTATTTCAAATGCAAGACCACAGTCATATATTTTTCTCTGGCTTGTTCAGGTTGCACCAGCACATGCACAGAGTAGACATTAAGCCATTCCAGGTAAGCAAGTGCTCTGAATCGCAGAGTTTGCTTCAATCTTTTGATCAAAATCATCCTTGAATGTACTATTTTCTACCCTTTCTAAATTATCACAATCCCATGCAGACAACCTTAGAAATGCCAGTTAATTCATGTAGGGTTGCCGTACTGCTGAAGACAATGAAGGCTGCTCCATATCATGATCCATCTGTGTGGGCTGGTGCATCTTCACCAGCATCAGGGCGCAAAGCAGGCAGTAGAAATTATTAATGGTTACTCCCTTATGTACATCCTGATCCCAAAGGAAGAGTCATTCTCTTAGCTTTTTTCACCTGTGCAAGCTCCTTGGCTGCTCAGCATGATTGGCAGTTTCCTACACTATCACTTATTCCAATCTCTGCCACCTACTGCTGTTACCATGGTCCCCTTCATCAACCCTTCTGTGACCTGCACTGCCTTGCCTCTATCCTTTCCACTTAGTACTTTTTGTCTTCTTTAACTTCTCATGCACTTCTTCACCTTGCAAAGGGAAAAAGACCTGGCCTGGTATAGACATCACTGTTACATGAGTACATTTTTTTTGGTATTGCTTTCAGAAAAGCAAAAAGTAATAGCATATCAGATGTTATCCTGTGGTCTTTAGTGCTTCCTAGAAGTTGAATAATTAGGATCTGCTACTTCACTTTTCAAGAGCCATAAAGAGTCGTTTTAAAACATAGAAACATGAGGGATCCAAAAGCCCAAACTGACATTTGTGTGTTCAGTACCTGCAAATTGGCATTTGTGTGTTCAGTACCTGCAAACTGACATTTGTGTGTTCAGTACCTGCAAACTGACATTTGTGTGTTCAGTTCCTGCAAAATGACATTTGTGTGTTCAGTTCCTGCAAACTGACATTTGTGTGTTCAGTTCCTGCAAAATGACATTTGTGTGTTCAGTACCTGCAAACTGACATTTGTGTGTTCAGTTCCTGCAAAATGACATTTGTGTGTTCTGTAGCAGGCAGTGTTGAGGCACTGGGTACATGAAGATGAATAAGCTGCAGTCCTAATCCTCTAAGAGTTCTCAGGTGAACGGGAGGATAATGGAAGGAAACCACAGCAAAGAGGGCTGACCTCTGTCACTGGGGCAGTGGGAAATGTTGAGGGGGAAGGGTTGTGGTTAGATTTTTGTTTTAAAGGGTTTTCTCTAATAAAATGACAGAAAATTGAAAGCAGGATCAGATAGATGAATTGAGGCTTCTTCAGATTCGATGGTTTACAAATATATCTAAAAAATCATAAACAAAAATAATATGTAAAAGGAGAACAGAAGATAATGCAATAAATATAACAGAGATAGTGTCTTTAGTGTATAAAGAGATACTAGCAATGCAAAGAAAACATAGACGAAAGATTTAGAATTCACAGGAAAAAAAGAAATGGTCAGTAAAAAAGAAAAACTGTTTAAGCATTAATATTTTAAAAATGCATATTTGAACAATTACAAGTTATTGATTTCACCACATTAGATTGGTGAGGGTGGAGTAAGTCAACACTGATACTGCCATTGGGAATGAAAAATAATGAAATCCTTCTGAAAGCAATTTTACAATAGGTATCAAGAGTCTCCAAAAACCATTACATCTTCAATCTAAAAATTCTACTACTTTAAATCAATTATTTTCTCTAAGAAAATAGATATTCAAAGATTTATAAGCCAAAATATTCAATGTAGGATAACTTTTAACCAAGAAAAGGGGAAACAATCTAAATTTCAGTAACAATCGGGAGGCTAAATATATTTTGGCCTCACCCATCGATAGACAATTATACAATCATTTAAAGCGGAAAGGAGAAAGTGTTTGCTATGTGCTATTAACTATGAAAGAATAAGAATGATACACAATTGCTTTCATATTATAATGCCTATAAGATCATTGCAGTGTGTATCTGTGTTTGTATAGATGAATGAATTCTAGCTAGGTAGGCAATTAGTCATGAAAAAAGGATTAAAAGAATGAAAGGAAATATACCAAATTGTTAAAAGGGCTTATTGCTTTACTAAAAGTTTTCTGCATTAAAAATGGCCCACAGTTCTTTAAGCTGTGTTTATATTATTAATAATATTATTAATAACAATGATAAGGTAGGAGAAAAATCAGAAATTAACATCATAGAAGCCATAACAGAGAATTTTAATAAAACTGAAAATTCACTGTAAAACTCCAAATAGATTATTGTAGAATTATGAAATACATGATCCCCAGTGGTACAGATTGAAAATAAAATAGATTTAAAATTGGTTTAGAGACATTTCTAATGGTGTCACAACATGACACACCTTTGGGATTTCCTGCCTGATGTAAGCCTTGCAGTCTTACAGAAAAATATCATTCTGGAATAGATGGGACACTGTACTGACTCAGCCATGAGAAAGCCCACATTTCCCTTCTGCATCAAGAACACTGGCATGTGTCACCTTGTGTGTCATAGAAATACTAATTTTAGTGACTAGTTTTAGAAGAACAGGCTAGAGATTCCTCCAGGCACCACTCTCACTCTTTAAGGAAAAAGTATACACTATGTATGACATAAGCCATTTCTTTCATCCTCCCAATTTAAATGAGCAATTCTGTTGTTTATCCCTTATTCACTCTGCTCAAGCAGAATCTCTTGAGCATAAGTGTTCTGGAATTAGTATCATTTAAAACTTAAGACAGCCTACATTGCCTGATTTAGAAAAGGCTTTTCCACCTTGTAATTCACTTGTTGCGTGAATCAATAGAAATTCTAAACTGAGCAATTCAGTTGTGACTTTAATAGTTACTAAGATTACTGGAACACTTTTACACAAATGCATTGTCAGCCGCTAGCTTGAGTAACTTGCAGCATATTGAGACAAAAATTAGCCTGATGAAGACAGAATTCTGTAAAATATGTCACTCACACGAGTCTACTCATTCTGTACACTAGAATTATATCTGAAATATCAGACAGGCTCAAGTAGTCCAGTTCAGCTTTTGTTAGTTATCACACAGTAACAAATGACATAAAATCCTAGTGATTTACAGTAATAAAGAGTCACTTCTTTTTCATGATACACAATAGCTAGGGTCAGCTCCAGCTCTCTTCCATGCATTCATTCCAACCTTCAGGCTAAAGGAGCAGCTCTTTTCTAGCATATGCTCTTCTTTCGGTAGCTGTGAGACATGAGAAATAGAACCACATGATGGTTCTTAAACCTTCTGCTTGAACATGTCCATGACACTTCTGCATGTATTTCATTGCCTAACACAAGTTTAACGCTCAATCTTGATATAAACAGGACATGGAAGCATAATCCCCCTACACAAAGGTCAGGAAATAATTGAGGAATAATCCTACAATCTGCCACATCAAGTATCTGAAATATATCATATTTAATAGTATATATAGAATACCATGTATCTAAGCAGTATATATAGAATACCATATATCAATGCAGTATATATAGCATATTACAACTTTGGATCTATAATCTGTGTATTTATGTGTGGAGAGATAGATAGATCGAGGAAATAGATTGTAAAGACAGAAAAAAAGATAGACAGTCAGACAGACAGACAGACAAAGCAATGCATGTATGGCTTCATTAGCAAAAGACTTTGGTATATCAAGAACTGTAGAACCATCTGGCCAGCCAAAAAGAAGCAAGATACTTCTTCCCGTCTGTCAGGAAGAAAATTAAAGAAACCAGATACAGATACAGTTGGTTCTAAAATAATAATCTATACACACTTTACTGTACAATTAGGCTAAACATAAATATAAACACAAATTCAGAATACTAGCTTGGAATCTAATACTGGTCTCCATATCATTTTCCTGCCCCTACTTACTCACCCACTCAACCCATCCAAGTAGACTGTGTGACTGACTGTCATTCTATGATCCATAGATTTTTATCTGGCATCTCATTTTTTTCTGTTCCATAGCTAAGTACAAACTATTTAAATACTGGCTTCCAACTTTACTTGTTAAACCACAAATAGCCTTTTGTTCTGATTTATTTGTTCATTTGTTTGTTTTTTGGTTTGCCCACCATTCAGCTATCTCTCTAGTAGGAGTACCAGTTCCTGCATCAGTGTTTTCTATTCCCACCTTTCTGTGCCTATTGACACAAGACACAACTTAGAGTCACTTCAGTGTGAAAATAAACTTCTTGTTTGAAATCCAAAATATATCCCCCTCACATTGGATAGGAATATCTAATCTATATCATTTTCTATGTTACATTTATATAATGCCTCCGCCTCATCTGTCCTCTTAACTCATCTCATGTTATATCCTTGTTGAACCATCTCCCACACAATGTCCTGAAGGCTGCATTTGCTCACATGATAATAATAATGCCATGCTCCAATTTTTAGTATTTCTAGGATACAATATTTATATTCAGGTTTCCCCAACTCCAATGCCTCCTTAGAAGAGATCTACTTCTATTTGCATTCTTTTTCTTGAAGACAAAATACTTTGTTATCTTTGTTCCTTTATCACTGCTAACAAAGCCAAGCTGTGAAGGAGCCTGGCTTTCTAGTGCTAGAAAACTTGATATGATCTCTTAGATGAAGATCCAGGAAAATATGATCTTATTCATCGTTTCCATTCCATCTGGCTACTATTATTTCTCGTAACAGTAAATGATATTGACCAAGATACTGTTAATCAAAATCCTATGCTTTTGGAAGTGATAGACATATTTATGGCATTGATTGTGGTGATGGTTTCTTGAGTGTATACTTATCTCCAAATTCATCAAGTTGTACTAAATTATGTACACCTTCTGGTAAATAAAATATCCTATGCTAACAGTCTCTAAGTGGTCATTATTCAGTGTGCCTACAAAAACATTTCTAGTAACATCAATTGAAAGTTACATTATTGTTTTCTCATTTAGCAATCCAATTCCTCAGATATACCAAGAGACTTTGGAGTCCCCCCAAAATTTAATATCTTGAACCTTGAGAATACTTTGTCCTCCCAAAGATTGCAATTAATTTGTTATATTTGTGAGAGCTCTACTAATGCTCTTCTTCAAATATAAAGTAGTGCCTCAATTGGAAAAGCTCCTCCTATGTTTATCCTTATCTAGGTGCCTCAGAAAGGCCATTTAAGTTCAGAACTGGAGATAAGAACGTCTGGCATCAAGTGTCATTTGATGGTTACACTGCACATAATCCCTATTCTGTACTAGATTCTGAGATAGTTTCTAGCATCCCGTTTGAATTTTTATTCATTGCCTGCTCCCTTATATCTGGCTTGAACCACAAACCATGAATATGAAGTTAAATTTTTCATCTATTTGTGTTCTGCTCTGATTGGACATTGAGAAACACTCCAGGGTGTGCAAACTGATTAGAGTATCACTCTTACATGGCTTGGATATTTTTCTCCCAACCTTGACCAAGAAGTTTACATTTGGAGCCCTGCTCTTATCCTACCATTTGGTATGCGATCATAGGTTTTTCACCTCAGCTTCATGATGAGATACCTGTCCCCCTGAGCAACTTAAAGTCATTTTCCTGGGTTCTTCTAATGTCTCCTGTCCTATCTGTCCTAGACCCATCTACACAGGTGGGCGTTTTGCTCTGAGTGACTCATAATAAAGGGATGACCTCACCAGTGATCAGCATTGTCCAAAGATGCTTCAAATGTTAGCTCTAAGTGTGTGATAGACATGAAAACTGATATATAGAGATAGATGTAAAATATTTACTTGTTAAATAATTTGTGAGTTTTTAATCAGACTTTTTTTTAAACTGCATTGCTTAGATTTTTTGGTGAGTTTGACCCATGAAAATAAACTGATTTCTCCTCCACTTTTAGATGGTCCAGCTATCTATGCAGCATATTTAAAAATGGAGCACAGTGATGAGAATATTAAATTCTGGATGGCATGTGAAACCTATAAGAAAATTGCCTCACGGTGGAGCAGAGTTTCTATGGCAAAGAAGCTTTATAAGATTTACATCCAGCCACAGTCTCCTAGAGAGGTAACTACCTGACAATGACAGGAATGGAAATCAGTTCATCCCTGCAAGGGCACTAATATCTGTCAAGCATCCATAAGTGCCGGGCACTTTACAACCAGTATCTCCTAAAATGCCATAAATTCAGTATTGCTGACCTTATTTTACAGATAACAAACCTGAGACTCTGAGAACTTGTCCAGTGTTACACAGCCATTAAGTGGTAAAGTTAGGATTCAAAATTAGATCTACTGGCTCCAAAGCTTCTCCCTACTAAATTACCTTATTTTCTAGTAAACTTAAAAGAAAAAAGGAGTCTGTGGCAAAAGCACTGGTCTTGCCAGCAAGAACTGTACATACCATGAAGAGACATGTGAGAATCCTGTGTTGTTGGGCAATAAGAACTAAAAAGTCCTGTAAGGGAACAGAGAGGACAGTGTATGAGATTTCTATCATGCAAGGCAAGCCTATGTTATTGACACATTCCCCAAAACTCTTGTCTGGAAAATACTTGGTTTATTGAAATAGCCATTTCTCTCCTCTATTTATCCAATTCTCTTCATTTTCTTCCCATTTCAGAGCATATTCAGTTAAATCAACATTTGTGACTATTAAAGGAAGATAAATTTTAAAATAGCACCAACTTCTCTTTTTTTAAAATGAGACATTTGTCGTATAAACGTCCTGGTTTGTAGACTGCTACTAAAAAAACCACTTACATCCTCCAGAACAAGCCATGGTTTCAGAGACTTCCTTCATCTCTAGCCTTATATTTTTTGTTCCTCTTGGATGTGGAAGCAGATATTTACTTTTAAAAGCACAATGCTTATTTTTTATATATCTTCCTAGATGCCAATAAACCTACAAAGAAAATTACCCTATTCCACTGAAAAGGAGAGCAGGAAATAAATTAAGTCTTTCTATTATATATGCCTTTTTTCAACAATGCTTACTTATGCTGTACATGTAATTTCACTTTTCAGATTAACATTGACAGTTCGACAAGAGAGACTATCATCAGGAACATTCAGGAACCCACTGAAACATGTTTTGAAGAAGCTCAAAAAATAGTCTATATGCATATGGAAAGGGATTCCTATCCCAGATTTCTAAAGTCAGAAATGTACCAAAAACTTTTGAAAACTACGCAGTCCAACAACAGTTCCTGACTGCAACTCAAAAGTTTAAACAGAAAACAGTATATTGAAAGTGGTGGGTTTGATCTTTTAATTTAGAAAAACACAAAATCAGGAACACAGTACAAATAGAACAGAAATCAAACTATAAATTAATTTTTAGTTCCTAAAAAGAAACAGATGCCAAAAGCAATGGAATCTAGAATTTTTATAACATGAATAACAAAATTTACAGCATACCTATATAGTTCAATTAATATATAATGAAAAGGAGAGCCCTTTTTAATTACACAAACATTATAAAGTTTTTACTGTAGTAGCCAATTAATGGATATTTTCTTTATTAATAAAATTCACTGTTCTTTAAAAATTCATTATATCAATTGTGTTTCTAGCATGAATATGTTCTATAGAGTACTCTTAATAACTTGAATTTATAGACAAATGCTATTCATAATACAATCAATTGTATTATACCATGAGAAATATCAAAAAGATATGTTCTTGAGAGACATTTTATCTATAAAATTTTTCTGCTATTTTGTTCATAACCAAACTTCTTTATCACATGTATCTTCTACATGTATAACATTTCTGATGATTCTAAGCTCTTAAAAAATATATGAATTTCTTCATTTGTGCTTGCATTTACATTGCTATATGGATGTAAAATGTGGTTTCTATATTTTGAGATTTTTTTCCTAACAATGTGAACCCACTGTTGTCTTGGAAATCAATAAAGCCAAATATCAACTGAAGACTTACATGATTTTTTTCAAAGGCAAAACAAAAATATTTTCTAGTACAAATTTCAAAAGTCCTAAGTTGTTATAACAGTGAGAATATATGTTTTTATTTATAGTTTTCCTGGAAAGTGTAGACAATTTAACACATTCATTGGCTATTACCATCCTATCACTTTAAAATATTAATAGAGTCCAGATTCAACATCCATAATCAGAAGCTCATCATAATATTTATGAGTGTAAAATTTGATCTGTTACATTTTATACTTAAAAGGGAACAAATCAGAAATTTCAAGTCTTGTATTCCTGAAAGAAGAAAACATTCAAAAATGATTTTTCCTTATTGAAATCATTTTTAAATATGCATGTTTTCTCTTGATTTTGAAAAGTGGCTTAAAATAGACTCATTTGACCCTTGTGGGGAAGCAAAGTTTTCTCTGTAATTCTAGTGATTCACTAATTGGTTTACCACTGAATTATTTATTCCATGAGTCATTACATTTTATTGGTACCAAGAAGTGTAAATTTGGTCAGTCAGATGCTTCTGTAGTTCACGAAATCACAGGTGTCTTTCTATAGTGCTTTCCACTTTTAAAAGATGAGCAACGTGAGTAACTACACAGTCAATCATAGCATAGGTGCTAAGAAGGCCTAAGTCACTAAACCATCTTGCTTCCAGCTCTGAAACCGAAAAAAAAAAAAGAAAGAAAGAAAACTAGCAAATAATAAATAAATAAATAAATAAACAAAGAAGCATCACTGGTATAATTTAAATACACTTTGATTCGGTACGATGGAAAGAATACTGAATGCATTTTTAAGAAAGTTGGGTTTCAGTTCTGGATTTCCCAGGTTAGCTATATAAATTTCCTTAGGTCTAGGTAAACTATAGAATATTACACAAATTACTTATTTTCCCTGCTTCTCAGTTTTCTCACCTTTAAAATGAGGTGACTAAAATAGACAATACCTTATTTACTTTCCAGCTTCAAAATCCTGACTACTTTTAGTACTTTAAAAAAAAATTTCCTGCTAGTGAATTGTTGAAAAGTACTTTTAAATTACTGAGTTCAATATCTGAAGGGTGTTTTTGTGATATTCTCTTGCCTTGCCTCTGATTTTGTAAATGTAATGCTATGACATATATTCAAAGCAGAACTTTGCCACAACAATCACTCTTCTAACATCACATGTTCAGATGTTGGTAAATCAGGAACAATCTCTGGCATTCCCACTTGCTCCCTTAAACTAGCCCTTCCCACACCATTCACTGTCGAAGCTGGTGTTCTAGCTCCAAGAAAAGCCTTCAAAGATTGTGGAAACCAGCACAGAGGTTCCTCAAAAAATTTAACTACCATATGATCCAGTAATCTCACTTCCTTGTATTTATCCAAAAAAAATGAAAACAACATCTCAAAAAAATATCTATACTCCTGTGTTCACGGCTGCATTATTAACAGCCAAGATCTAGACACAAACTACATGTCCTTCAGCAGCTGAGTGGCTAAGGAAAAAGTTATACACACATACACAATGGATTATTATTCAGCCTTAAAAAGAAGGAAATTCTGCCATTTGTGCCAATATGGATGGAGCTGGAAGACATTTTTTAAGCCAAGTAATCAAGACAGAGAAAGACACCGTGATCTGAATTATGTGTGGAATCTAAAATAGTCAAACTCATGGAAGGAGAATCGGATGGCAGTTGCCAGGGGCTGGAGGGACAGGGAAATGGAGATACGTTTGTCAAGGGGTACGAAGTTTTGGTAATGTAGGAGGAGTAGGTCCTAGAGATCTAATGTACAGCGTGGTGACAACAGTCAACAATACCATATTGTATACTTGAAATTTGCTAAGAAAACAGATTTTGAATCTTCTCAACACACACATGCACACACACAAATGGTAACTATGTGGAGTGATAGATATGTTAATTAACTGGATTGCGATGGTCATGTCCCCATATATATATATATATACACACATATATATATAAACATCAACTTGTACATCTTAAATATATACTATTTTTATATATCAGTGATATCTCAGTAAAGCTATTGAAAGAAGCCTTAGACTATCCTATCATTATAAGATGTAGAAGTTTTGTGAGAATAAAATATTAATATTCTTTACAGTATTTAAACTTCACTGTATTTAAACTTTGCATTTGTATCTTCACTGTATTTAAACTTTGGCAATAATATGTACAAAGTGTTAGAGAGTGTATGATTTACACAGGGTGGGAGAAAATAGGGTATCATTAAGATTCTTGGAGCACTGGGTAATACAGTTCACTGCTGTGAAGGCCAAAGGGTAACAGAAGAATACACATTTCTTAAGACTAGAGCCATATCTTATTTTACATTATATCCTCACTGCTAGGTAGAGGACATGGAACATATGACACTCAAAAAAATAAATGAATGAGTGAATGAGTAAATAAATGAGTCCGTTCATCACCAATGAGAAACAAATAAACCTGGTATCACATCTCCTTTACTCTGTAACATAGTAATGCCAACTTTTAAAAAGCAATTCCTGGATTTCGTAAAATGTATAAAATTTCAGGATAACACATATATAAAAAATAGATCATTATGGCCTGAATTTTAACAACTGAAAAAATTTTCTATCCAATGCATAGAAAGACTGTACAAAGATCAGTTCTACTAAATACCGTTGATATGGGAGAGTGCAACAACGCAAGCTAAACAGGGACAGGACGATGTATAAGTTAGTCGGTATGGTTGGCTAGTTGAAGGGAGAGCAGGATTTAAACAGTGATAATATTGGTTGTTTTCATTATTAACAAATATGTTCAATTTTCTCTTGATTTTTTTTTTAACAATGTGTAATTCCTTTTCTAACCAAAAGAGTTCTTGGTCCTCTATTCTAAAGTCAGGAAGGTGAGTTGAATTAGTATGTGAATAAATGTGTTTATCAAATTTTTTTTCAAAATAATTTCTTAAAGCTGAGCTTCTAAATGTTCAGTTACTTCCATTTAATACTTCCATCAATTGCAGAAAGACTGCTTTTCACATCACTATCGTAGAAGAATCTTAGCATTTGTCAGAATATTTTTAGAGGAAAAACACATCTGTTTCACTTTATTCAGCATATAGCACAGGATAAATGTTCTGTACAAATGGATAAATATTCTATATATTTGATAAAAAAAGAATACCTAAAATACTTAAAATTATTTTTTCGAAGAATTAAATGTAGAAAATTTTTGTTCAAGATATTTAGCTGTACTATGAAAAATGTTTCCTGGGTCTCAAATTCAACTGAAATGTCATTATTAATTTGAAATGTTTATAAATCTATATGATATGAAAAAGAATATTAACTAGAATTTCTACTAAGAAGCAAAAGGATTATTATAGTCATGTTGTCCATATTGAAAGTAAACTACCATTATTCTTGATCTTGTGATATTCCACACAATAAATATTGGGGTATTCATTTTCAAGAAAGAAGATTAGCTGTACAAGAGAATATTTTCATTAAAAAGTATATAATTGATTAAAGTGAACTGTTGTTAGTTGTGGAAGGTGTTACCTCAGTAGTCCAATTTTATTTAAGCCACTTGGTTTTATTTATTTTATCTTAAAAATACTAGTATAAAAATACAGGTTGAAGTCTTAGATATCTAAACTTGATGATATCTAGCCACTATCAGCCAGAAAAAAAAATATTCCTGTATTTCAAATTCTCCTATCTCACTGCATCAGTGAATTAGTATGTATATGTATACACACACACACACACACACACACACACTCACTCATAAATGTATGGGCAAGTAGGAAATGTTACACATATGGTTTGGCTCTGTGCCCCCACCCAAATCTCATCTTGAATTGTACTCCCATAATGCCCATGTGTCCTGGGAGGGACCTGGTGGGAGATAATTGAATCATGGAGGCGGTTTCCCCTACACCTTCTCCTAGGAGTGAATAAGTGTCACAAGATCTGATGGTTTGCTAAGGGGAAGCCTGCTTCGCTTGGCTCTCACTCTCTTTCTTGCTCCACCACGTGAGACGTGCCTTTCACCTTCCACTTTCCACCTTTCACCATGATTGTAAGGCCTCCCCAGTCACGTGGAACTGTAAGTCCAATAAACCTATTTCCTTTGTAAAATGCTCAGGCTCAGGTATGTCTTTATCAGCAGCATGAAAACGGCATGCATGGCCACAGTATACATGCTTCAAGCACTTTCAGAGCACCTTGGGTTTTTCTCATTCAAATCATACTAAATCAGCCTAATACAGACATAACTAGTAAATGGTATGAAAATAATTTAGCATTCTTTACTACTTATTTTTCCCTTTGAATAGATGGATATTTGTACTCCGAAACAGAGTAAGTCTAGAGTTTTCAGTTTTGCTTAATATTCTGATTTTACCTCCTAAATACAGTCTTTACGCCTTGCTCTCTCCACACCTCCACATCATGGTGGGCAAAGAAGATGCCATGTGGGGTCATGAAACAAAAAGCTTTGGATTGAGGTACAAAGCAATTGGATTAGCATCTGTTCATTCACCTGGTGTTCCTGTACCTTTAGGACCAGCAGGCTTCTGTTTCCTTGTCTGTAAAATAAAATAAGATGAGGTGATTGTGTAAGCCACGTGCTATGCATGTTTTGTTACATCCCATTACAAATGTGTTCATCATTTTCTTTTCTGTAACTTGGATTCATTTTGAAGAGCAAGTTCTCCAAAAATTAAAGTTTTCATGAGGAGGTAAATAATGATCTATTTATTATATTTTGCATTTACCCCTAATTATAAGAGTTCTTGGGAAGTATTTGACTTAGAGAAGTTAAATTGTATCTGCACTTAAGTGCTGTCTGTCAAAGAATACTGTATGGAAGTAGTGCTTCATTTTATGAATAGTTAAAATAGTTTCACATTATTTTAACTTAATGATATTATAAATATTGCCAATTTTTCTCAGGGGATTTTTTAAGTTATTAAATATTTTAACTTGGCAGGCCAGTGGTGGCTCACATCCCAGCACTTCGAGAGGATCACCTAAGGTTAGGAGTTCAAGACCAGCCTAGCCAACATGGTGAAACCCTGTCTCAACTAAAAATACAAAAAAAAATTGCTGGGTGTGGTGGTGGGTACCTGCAATCCTAGCTACTTTGGGAGGCTGAGGCAGGAGAATTGCTTAAACTCAGGAGGCAGAGGTTGCAGTGAGTCAAGATCATGCCATTGCACTCCAGCCTAGGCCACAAGAGCAAAACTCTGTCTCAAAAAAAAAATTATTTATTTCATTAAAACAATTTTAAATGATAGCTATCAAATGGCTACAAGCCTACATTCATATTAATGCATTTTGACATATTTGTTTTATCCTTAGTACTTCAATATTTTTGAGTTAAAATCATATTCTTTGACTTCCAAGATGAGAACCTGAATACATTTATGATTTTTAAAAATTTTTTGATATATACTTCCAGACTCTGGAAATGTACAAGATAAGCCTTCTTTATCCCTGCATACAAATAAAATCTTATCTTCTCCAAAAAAAAGATAGTGATAGAGATTTGTACAATTCCGAATTCAAGCATCTTGGCAGATATAAACACTTCTCTGTTTGTAATTCATCAGCCACACCATGATTTCATCAATTGCAAGAAACTTTTTATGAATTTTGGAAGACTTACTATGAAAAGGAGATACATAAAGTTGTCTTCAAAGACATAGAAGGTTGTAATTTGAAGAAAATAGTAAGACCCCACTGCCCAAAAATATCTTCACTATATGTAGAGCTGCAGTTTTCACCACTTGTCATAGGTGAAAACTTACATCAAAATCTACACCATAAGAAGTGAAACACTAGTGCTAGTACTTTAGCCATTGCCTAGCAGAAAGCAAAACCTGGAAAAATAGAATGCAGAAATACAGGGAGCACAGGAAAATATCAAGGCTCAGTGAACAAAGATAGCAGAGAAACTAGAGGTTATCAGGTACTGACTAGGACTTGGGGAACAAATAGAAAGGGGCTGCTTGTAAAAATCTCCCTATGCTGCCTATAAAAAACTAAAATGAGGCTTTGTTTAAAAATCAGGTGTTCTAAACTGACAATTATAAATTGTAGTAGAAAAAAGATTTCTATAAAAATTAAAGACCAAGTATTAAACTCCTCAAGAAGTAGTATTTATAAAAGCATTCCTTATAACAATCTACCCAGCTCCTACTGAATATAGATATTGTACACACAAACATTAATTAGGTGGTATTTCTGCTCTCAAGAGCATGTAAGCTGATAATTAAAATACAAAATAACAGTAGTCGAGGTAGACCTGCGTAAAGACTGCTGTGGAATCCCAGCAGAAGCATCTACCTCTCTACCCAGTGGAATTTGGAAAAAGAAGAGGTGATGTTTGAGATGAATCTTGAAGAATAATTAAAACATCACTCAAGGGAAAGGGGAAAGCAGTGTGAATTGGAACAAGAGCTGGAGAAGGGAGAATCTTTTAGCAATTAGAAAGATTTAGAAAAAGATAGAGGATTTGAAATTAGATAGATCTAAATTCAAAGTCTGGCTTTAACACTTAGCAGCTGTGAGAATTTTAAGAAAACTGCTTAAACTCACTGAACCTTGTTTTTTCTTCATTAGTAAAATAATATAGAAAAATAGCACTAATCACACTTACCTCATAGGCTTCTTTATAGAAAAAGTGCATATAAAGCCCTGATTCTGTGTTCAGTATAATTTAACTGTATTATGAGTTATCACCAAAGCCCAAATGAGAGACAATGTTAGTCTGAGCTAGAAAAATGAGGAAAAGAGAAACATTTCTGAAAGATAAATTATGAGTTCATCAAGGAGGGAGAAATCAAGGTTGATCCAAAGTTTCTAGCTTAAGCAGCAGGGTAAGAACAGGTGCCCTTAACTGAGCGAAGGAGCTCAGAGTGATGAGCAGGATTCAGAGGGCATGTTGAGTGTGAGGTGCC
Source organism: Plecturocebus donacophilus (assembly GCA_004027715.1). NCBI lineage: Eukaryota > Metazoa > Chordata > Mammalia > Primates > Pitheciidae > Plecturocebus > Plecturocebus donacophilus. The sequence continues at coordinate 40,375 of PVKP010018138.1, forward strand.
ACCATCCCATAAGTGGGACTCCAGAGAGAGGTAGAGACCAGAAGTGCAGATCTGGGAACTGTTGGCGTGACCAGGGCACCAACCAGATGAGATTTTACAGGGAGACTGTGCAGAGCAGAAAGTGGAAATCCAAAGGACTCAGTCAAAGCTTAGGAAAGAATATAATCGATCAACGAATCTTCAATTCTCACTGTAAACTCCTCATGATATTTATAGTAATCATAATGATCATTTATGACATTTTACTATGTAGAAGGTGTTGAGCTAAGCATTCATCAAGGTTGATCCAAAGTTTCATTCATTCATTCAACAAATAGTTATTGAGCATCTACTGTATGATGACATGGTTATCAGAGATGGGATTCACCAACAAGCCAAGCAAATGTTTGCCCTCTTGGAGTGTAAATTGCAATAACAAAAGGGGTACTCAACTAAAGAAAGTCACATCAATTATGATAAGTGCTATAAAGAACGAAAATAAAATAAAAGGGTAGAGAGCGGCAAGTATAAGTGAGGACACATTGGAGAAAGAAGTCAGAGGGGCCCTCTCTATGTAGTTCATATCCTCGTCTCTTCTTGACAGCTCTGATCAAGAAGGAGGAATCTGATCCTTTAGAAGTTAACCAGTGTAAGTGTGTGTGTGTGTGTGTGTGTGTGTGTGTGTTACTTAACATGAGCACTACTCTCTTAACAGATTTCTTACATGTACAATACAGTATTGTTAACTATAGGTACAATGTTGTATGATAGATCTTTAGAAATTATTCTTTTTGCATAACTGCAATTTTATACGTATTGATTAGCTACTCCCCATTTCCCTCCCCCCATAGCCTTTGGAAGCCACTCTGCCATTATTTGCTTCTATGGGTTTGACTATTTTAGATACAGCATATAAGTAGAATCATGCAGTATTTCTTCTTCTTCTGTGACTGGTTTATTTCACTTAGCATAGTGTCCTTGAGATTCATCCATCCATGGTGTCAAATATTACAGGTCTTCTTCTTTTTCTTCTTCTTCTTTTTTTTGAGACAGACTCACTCTGTCACCCTGGATAGAGTGAAGTGCTGCAATCTCGGCTCACTGTAGCCTCAACTTCACTGGCTCCAGTGATCCTTGCACCCACCTCGGCCTCCCAAAGTACTGGGATGATAGGCATGAGCCACCACACCCAGCTACTTTCTTTTTTATTAAGGATGAATAATATTCCATGGTATGTGTACAATACATTTCCTTTATCCATTTATCTACATAGACATTTCCACATGTTAGCTCTTGTAAATAATGCTGCAAAAATGTGGGAGTGCTATTATCTCTTTGAGATCCTAATTTTAATTCTTTTGGATAAATGCTCAGAAGTAAAGTTGCTGAATCATATGATAGCTCTGTTTTTAATGTTTAAGGAACTTTCATACTCTTTTCCATATCAGCAGGACCAACAGTTTACAGGTACAGGCATTCCCACCAACAGTATACACATACAAGGGTTCTCATTTATTCACATCCCCAACAATACTTGTGTTGTTTATGTATATATTAGCCATCCTAGCAGGTATAAGGTGATTTTATTGTGGTTTTGGTTTGTATTTCCTTGATGATTGATAACATCGAACAACTTTCCATACACCTGTTGGTAATTTGCATGTCTTCTTCAGAGTATCATACTGGAATTAAGACAGACATCTAGAACAATGGAACAGAATACAGAGCCAAGAAAGAAATTAATGTATGTATGGTCAACTGATCTCTGATAAAGGTGCCAAGGACACACAATGGAGACAGAATGATCCCTTCAACAAATGGTGTTGATGGAAAAGCTCAATATTCACATGCAAAATAATGAAATTGGACCCTAATCTTACGCCAATGAAAAAAAATCAACTCAAAGTAGATTAAAGACTTAAACGTAAGGCTTAAAACTGTAAAACCCCAAGAAGAAAATGTAGCGAAAAGCTTCATGACATTGATCCTGACAATTATTTTATGGATATGACACCAAAAGCACAGGCAGCAAAAGCCAAAGTAGACAAGATCTTATCAGGAAACTGCACAACAGAAAGTGGAAACTCAAGTGATCCAATCTTAGGAGAAAACATAACATATTAATGACTCTTAAATTCCCATTGTAAGCTTCTAATAATATTTACAATTCAACTTAAAAAACTACCAATCTCTGCAAAGCAAAGCAAATAATAAACAGAGTGAAAAGGTAACCTAGAGAATTATAGAAAATATTTACAAACCATATATCTGATAAGGGATTGATATAACTCCTACAACTGAATAGCAAATAAAACCTAATAGCCTGATTTCAAAATGGGCTAAAGACTTGAATAAATAGCTTCTTTAATGATCATTGGCTAGAACTGAAGATTTCATAATTCCAGTACCTTAACTATTATAAGTACTGTCTTCCACAAACACAGTAAATGTAAGATAAATGTACAGTGATCTAATATAAATAACTATATGTTCAAATTTAAAATGCCATCACCTATACAAACTAATTTAATATGGATGTTTTCTCTTATACCTATCTCTAGTTTCTGCTGCTAGTAAACTTACATAAATTACTTTAAAACATCAATGATGCTTAGGTCTTAGAAGAATTACCTGGAAATTGATGTGATGATGCCCCAGTTTCAATATGCAAATGGAACACTTTCTCTTTAATTAGCAAATATGTCGCTTAAGCCAGGAAGTGAAAAAGCACATATTGGGTACTCAGTTACATATTTATTAAAGAGAAAAGAGGCAAAGGTAAAGGAGCCAAACCACCACCTGTCAAGAGGTTGAAGGCCATGGTTCAAACCATGCAGTATCCCAGCATGTCACTGATGTCTTGGATAAAAAGTAAGCAGAGAAGATCCAGGGTCAGGGCTGTGGGCACTCAGTACCAACTGGCTTCTCCACCTTCCGTTTGAGGAGGAAAAGATGTGAGCAATAGCAAGAAATATCATTAGAAACACCAAAAGTGAAAGAAAAGTAATGAAAGGATCTGGAATGTATGGCCAAAGAATTTAGAGAAAATAAACTAGAAAATCATGAGCTCATTTTATTTAATTTTAACAAGCAGCATCTTACTCATCTGATGTGGCTTTTATCTGCCAGCCACAGAGGCAGCAGCACTGCCGGTTTCTGAAGACACTACCCAGTATCTGGCACCTACCACTATTGCCTTGTCCTATGATCTTGCTTAAAATGCAGAACTGGCCACTTTGGGCTTACATAATTCATCTAAGTATGAACAAATATGTTTATAAAAAGGACTTGCCCAGAGTCATTTTCAAATTTTAGCACTTTATGGACAGAGTGCCTCCCCAAAACAATGAAGTCCTCATGGTTCATGAAGAATATTGGCACACATTATTTAACTTGAGCCTCCAAACAGTCCTAATAGGAGGGCATTCTTATCCCTGTATAGAGGAGGAGAGTAATGAAATCCAACAAGTAGGAACTTTGGTTTATATGGGCCTGTGGCTGAGTGGCAAGATTCAAACACACAAACGAAAATCTGATAACAGGGTGAAAACAGAACCTGCCCTGCAGGGGTGCTGCATGAATTCAGCAAGCTGATGGATGTGCGTGCCCAGACCACAGTACCTGGTAGATAATTGTCCTGATAGATAACTGTCTTCCTAAAAGGACAGTTACTAAAAGAGAACACATTTTAGAAAGTAATGGCTTGCAAGAACCAAAACGGATGAAAGCAATAGTAAGGATACAAGAGAAAACAAAATGGAATATGTAGCAAAGTAGACTGAAAGGAGTATCAGCTTTAGATGTTAAACAATATTCACAGATCCAGTGTGTTTCAATTTATCAAGCTCAAATTTATTCATTGGTTCCTTAACGTTTCATTAAATACTTAATAGATATGATGTATTGGGCTAGTTGCAGGCTATATGCAGTAGGCAAATAAAATATGGTTCAAACCCTCAATGTGCTTAGACGTTAGAAAAGAGAAGAGATAACTGAACAAATAAGAACAATGCAGAGAATGTTGTGATAGTAAATAAGCAAAATTTGTAATGGTAAACATCCTTCATTAGAGAACTTTCATTCTTAATAAAGAAAGGAAAGTTTTCAATTCAAGTAAGGAACATGTCAAATCTAGAAATATACTTAGTTTGAAATTTACACTTTAAAAGGAATCGTGTAAAGAAATAGGTGGGAAAGTCTGCTTGGTAATTTGACTGCTTGACAGGATTACAGCTCATCTTGCTGCTTCTAATTAATAATGCATTTTGCTGTATTATTAGACACCCGATGTGTTTCCCTGGCAGCACTTGGAACTGAGCACAAGCCTGATACCCAGCTAGCATTCCTACCATTCCTCCTGCCTCCTCTCACTCCCATTGCCCCTGCCCTACAGTATTACTCTCTGCTTCATCTTCTGCAACATCATTG